>JAZGTK010001715.1:771-36905 GCA_036877625.1 Ambastaia sidthimunki | reverse complement strand
TAGTGTCTTGGCTCTTCCCAGCTTTGTAATGGCAGTGAATAGTGCCCATGTCTTACTATATTTGTTTACATGGATACGTGACATACTGATCACTTAATAAGCTCAACTTTTTAATAGTTTTATTTTGGCTTTTTGCATCTTTATAATCTCGGGCACCATTCACTTCTATTATAAAGCTGGGAGAAGCCAGGATATTATCTGTGTTCAGCTGGACAAAGAAAGTCACATAAATATACAACAGCTTGAGGGTGAGATTTTATGAGAAATTATGAGAAAATGTTCAATTTTCAATCAACTATATCTTTAACAAACCCAAATGAACATCTAATGATTGGCACGCAGCATTTTCGCTTTTACTGTGTACAGAAAACTTCTCAATTTGTGTCGTGTTAAAACACAATGTGTGAGTGCTGAGTGCTTTTAACAGGAAACATTCTCTCTGCAACTCCACATCTACATTTATGAAGTAATACGGTGACCTTATCTTCAGGTCAATGTAACCACAGATGCTGAGAGGGTTTTTAGAGGGTAGAACAGGAGCATAGTGACCACAGACACTTATCAGACTGTATCATTACCCTTCATGAGACACTAACATCCATTAGAAAAAGCAAAGCTACTTTTAGGCAAATGAGGTTATAATCTACCAGTCAAGAGTTCAAACACACCTCCTCACTCTTTAAAGTCACCATGAAATCAAAATATACTATTCTTATTTTTTCTGAAATAAAGTGTTTATGATAAAACATTAATAATTTAAAATTAATGTTCTTGTAATCTTAAATCAGACTCTGAGAAGATCAGACTCTTAAATCTTCTCTCTGGAGATGACGGCAGACCTTCGCTGATGTCGTCAGTCTGAAAGGCTTGGGCGGAGCCAGAGCCAATAACCACTCCCCTTCAATGGCCAGTTACTTTAAAACACCACTTTTCTACATTTCCCAGTGTAAAGAATAAGCCACGCCCCCTATTTCTCCATTTCACCCTAAATTACATCACAACACTTAAGTGAAGTCGGTTGGAACTACAGGTTCACACAGACTTTAATATAAGACTGTTCTCCACATTCGATTTCAAGTCCAGCTGAGCAGGTCACTCACCAGATAAACACGGTCCTGGTCTTGAAAGGCGTACTGGAGCTGAGGAATCCAGGGACTTGAGTTCAGGGCCAAGATGTTTCTCTCCTCCTCAAAGAACGTCACCTACACCAGACATACATGAGCAAAACTCAGCTGTGTGAGAGGACTGGACTACAAACATCAGAAATATAATCATCCTGTGAGCCATAAACAAACATCTAAACTATCAGTTTACCATTTACTCATTTAGTTATGACTTTGATTTTACTTATTACAGGGTCAGTCTCTCTGAAAGAACCCAAAGTCAGGCATCGAGCTCATACAGTGACAGCACAGAAAACTTCCAGAATCTCCTCATACATCAGAACTTCTGAGAAACATCGGCACTGGATTTGTTTGCCGGTTCATGGAATCAAGCTTAAAAGCTATTTAGACACTTAATGTTGTTTGAGACACTTAGAAGCAAGTAAACAAGAGCTTTACGGGCAGAACTGCATTATTATAAACTCTGTTTAGTTACTCGAGTCATGTGAAAAAATATATCTGCATCCAGGAGAAGGACACGACAGGGAACGTTCTTAGAATGTTGGCTAATGTTCTGTAAAAGTTTTTTCAGAGTTGTCAAAAAACAGTCTTGCAGTAAAATTTTTGGAACTTTTTTAAATGTCATATATAAGATATCAAAAATGTTATTCTTAAGTTGTTAGTGAAACGTTTTATTAAAATGTTACAGAATTAAAAGAATTTATATACAAGCAATAATGTTTTTTTTAAACAAAAAAGATCTGAAAAAAGATCAAAATAACATTTTTATTGTTTTAAACATTTTTAACAATCTTACAATCTAAAATTATTAGCCGGGTTATCAGGTAACACCACCCGTTGCAAAAGCCCAGACAGGTAGTCAGGTGTGGTGGAGTGGCTCACCTGGTCCTGAGAGAGCAGGCAGGTTTTGTCCATGATCTTCATTGCGTAGACGTCTCCAGTAGCTTTCTCCTTCACAACCTGCACCTCGGAAAAATATCCTCGCCCCACGACCCCCCTCACCTCAAAATCCCTCCAACCAGGAAGCAGTTCCTGAACTTCAGCCACCACCTCAGAGTCTGAGACACACAAACCATCACAATTACTATATAAAAAAACAGGAAGCTAGTTTCAAATCATCATGAAACATCACCTGCATCTCATTTTACCGCAATGTGACACATTTGCAGGAGAAATCTTGGCAAGATCTGATTTTCTGAACTGGGAATGGACTGGATGGTGAACAGTGAGAATGTTACATCAGACTGGACTCTGAAGAACTGATGCAGCATCCGCATCTGAGGAGCTTTGAAACAGGTTTGAACTCACATTTATTGACGAAGTTGGCCACATGTTTGATCTTCATGAGCTCTGGTGAGGTGCATTCCTGATGGAGCAACAGCCATGCGTCAGTCAGAGCTTCTCTGGTGACTCCAGCAGCATCTGATGAAGTTCTGCTCTTCCCCTGAAACATCACACGTGTTTCACATCACAGTCATCACATCTGAGGGTCATCTGTCAGTAACAGAACACTGAGAACATGAACGCTGTGTTCACCTGTAGAAGCTGATGGAGTCGAGTGCAGCGGCTCGTGATGGAGTCGACAGCTGCCAGATCTTTAACACTGCTGTGACCTCCATATTTAAACTTCAACATTGCTGCAAGACAAACAGCATCAATACATTCAATAAAGCCATAAATACCATGTGTCTGCTATATACAGTGTACCTATATGTATGTATGTATGTATATATGTATATATAATGCCCACCCTATGTATATACTATTATTACATATATATATTATTACATATATATTATTATAGACAATGGAGCTGAACTAACAAAATATGAATAAAAGTACACAACACACACTTTCCCGTTTACAATATCAAACACATTCAGACATGTTGATGCTGTAATACAGTGTTTGTGTTACATGTGTATATTATCATATACACATATATATGAACTTATAAACTTGTGTTTATATTATCATCAATAAATAAACTGTCACTCAATAAACACATTGAATAATGTACAAACATCTCACAATAACAGAACATTGTGCAGCAACACGCTTCTGTTCACAAACACTCACAATATCTTATTTTAATATATTTTATTTCTCAAAACTTGCAGTGTGACAGTGTTTATCATTCACGCGCTGAACACCGTTGAGTTGATAACAGTCGCGTTTAAACACTCAACGTTCAATCGGAACGGAAGAGAATTAAACAAACACTCACCAAACGCTGATGTGAATATGTGTGAAATATAAAATGAATCTGAATATTAAAATAAGTTGAGATTATTCAGACAAACATGACAAACTGCCGCGGAAACTCTTCAGCACTTCCTTATGAATTTCAAATTTTGCGCGTTCAGCCCAACAGCTCATTGGTCCACGGACGACTGACGTCACATATTGTCAGACTAAGCACCTCCCACAATCTGTAGTTTGAATTTGAATTAAAATTGGATATTAAAATATTAAGTGATTAAGTGATATTAAACTAAAAACTGTCATTTATATTATGTCATATAATACATTATAATATTTCAATCGAGTACTATTGAAGTCTCATTATAATTTAATAATAGGGCTAATTTTGCTGAAAATAATGTAATATCTCAGAATGTGACATTAATGAAATGAAACAAATCTTTCTGAAATAGGGATTATTTATTTTATAGGTTTATCAGATTTTATTAGATTATTGTATATCTAAAACATGGTAAAATATTTACATGTAAATTGTGAAGGTTTACACATACACTGGCATTTTTATCAAATAATTAATTCATACTTATAATTATAAAAAAAGGTAATTAAGGAATGTTAATCATTTTAGTGTTGTTAGTTATGTATGTTAGTACTAAAAGTATAACAAGCACATCATTTTAATTGAATTATGACTTTTTTTATGTTCACACCAGCTGGACCTCAGACAGACAGAGAAGTTCTCTAAACTAATACAGTCAATTAATGCACATTCAGAGGTCACAATATCACACACTGACTTATGACCCTGAACACGTGACAAATAGAGAACTAGCAATGTTTCAGAGATTTCTCTTCTTGAGACTCATTGGCTTGTGCAGATCTGGTTTCCGTGGTGATACATGTGAGCGCCATGGCAACAGCCTCCCTGAGCCCTGATGGAAAGAGACATGGGAAATTAGAGACAGAAAAGATAAAACAGCTGTCTGAATGAGAAACAGTCCGAGTTTAAAATCCCACACAAAACAATATCGGGGCTCATTACAGCTTATAAGCATTTGACAATGAACATAATGCTATTAATGATGTTGTGAGTCTAAGATCAATAAATCATCTTGTCTGATTTGAGATATTGTTTATTATATGTGG
This sequence comes from Ambastaia sidthimunki, assembly GCA_036877625.1. NCBI lineage: Eukaryota > Metazoa > Chordata > Actinopteri > Cypriniformes > Botiidae > Ambastaia > Ambastaia sidthimunki. Next base: position 32,430 of record JAZGTK010001715.1, on the reverse strand, counting down.
AAATTACACCCTTTCCACACTGATCTGCACGGATATAACCACATATTCAACACTGACTGTTGTTCTAAACCTATTTGACACTGTCTTCATGTTAAACAGATGTTTTCATTCAGCTCATTTTCAATATAAATGTATATTCTATACATGGAAGTTTATATAGAATGTATCAACAAAAAAGACATACAGACTACATGAATGGTGCTTTTTTGTCTTCTTGTAGGTTCAGAGTAGAGATCACCATCCACTTAACAATTTTAGATTTGTTAGGTCATTATTTCTGCAACGTTTATAAAACCTTCTACCAATGTTCATGCAAGAATCTTTTTGATAAATTGGAGAAACCGTTTAGAGAATGTTGGCAAACGTTCTGAGAATGTTCCTTGAGTTAGTTAGGTCTGTTATATTAAAAGGATCAACTTAAATATTATCTTTGTGTTCAATGGAAAAAACAGCCACAAATAAGGAACAAATTATAGAAATAATAGCACAAAAAACATATTTTATAACATGGTCCATGTGTCATGTGATTTTAAGTGTCTTAGTTACGTCATTCAGATTCTGTACATTATTCCTATTTTCTATTGAAGCTGTTTTCCCAGCTTCTCATGTACGAATGTGACCTCAGAGCAGATGGAGACACTAACCTATGATCTCAGAGGTCACAGCACCAGCAGGGACACAAACGAGTGCATCTGGCACTAAAGACACCAAGAGAATCTATAATGTATTCAGAACAAACCACAAATTCTGTTCAAGAGATCCTACAAATGTCTCAATATAAGTGTAAGAGTCAAACAAACGTTCATAAAGTCTTTCTTTTCAAAACTAAAAGCTGCAATTCATACCTTTTGTCTCTTTATGACCATCTCTGTTTAAAACATAAAATTGCAGTTTACTTTACATAATTTTCTTTACAAATGAAGTCAAATTGACATTTCCAGCAAAATTGGACCTAACAGCTCAAATTTTAAATCATTATTATACATTAATGTACAGTAAAGGGACATTTTTAACACTGATCTGTCATGTACTTGCTCAGAAACTATTTTTGTTAATTTTAACCAAAAAGTTATGGATTACAGTTAACAACCCCTAATTTCCTTTTGCAGGGCACAGAGGTCTGAATTGTGATGTATTAGGGCGCCATCTTGTGGTGCAACTAACGAATAACATGTTCATTTAGAATAAAGACAAAATTTCCGTTCTCTTAAAATCTTTATTATCGTTAGATTTGTGGTTAAACAATGAATTCATCTTTTCCAGTGTACAACAGATTATTTCAATGACATACAGAAACACAAACGTATGCACACATGCGTGTGTCCTGCGTAGATGCATCAGACCTCGAATGATATTAACACATAAAACAACACAATGGAGTTTGTTGATGGTTTACCGCAGGTTTCCTGCGCACAACTGCTTTATAAATACAATCCCAATATCTGCGCAAACTCAAATGAAACCTCGTGTCACCCAGATTTCATGTCTCCGCCCCCATAAGCACAGCTGATGTCTCCATCTTCATCTGTGTTTGTAAGATCAGAGGAGTCAACACAACAGCTTACAATACAAAATACCACAATTCTTGAGTTTCTATCTGGAGAACAGGGCCAACCTGGAAGCTAAAACCAGCACAAGGGTTAGTTTAGACAAACATGAAAAACTGTCACCATTTACTCACCACCTTGTCAATACAAACACACACGACTGTCTAAATCCATGTGACGCAGCCAAATTCAAAACACAGAAGTGTGAATTAAATTTAAAGGCAGAGGGGACATTTTCTGCCAATACTGACTTAAATAGTCTGTTCAGTCTCACACCATGAGAGCATGAGCTGAAGTCATTTAAATATAGCGCATGAGTTGTATGGACTGTTGTTTTGGAGTTTGACATCTGATCACTGTATGAAGATCAGTGTGAACGTTCAGCTAACCAACATCTGCTGTTATCATGAGGGTGAGCAAATGATAACAGTTCTCATTTTTGGCTGAATTTTCCTCTGCAACTGTTGCATGTCGGTCATCAGCTCTAACGTTTATCCATCTTTTCTATGTACACATCAGGTCCAACTGTAAACACAATAATGTTCAGTCAATGGCACAAGACTTACTTAACACTACAGTGTTTGATCATATATTTTGTTAGTACAAAAATACATTTTTACAAAAATGAAAGCAAAACAAGAGCCTGTGAGTATGGAACAGAGCAGCAGAACCGAGCGTCTGAAACTCACACGAGCATCTCGTGTACGTCACATTAACACTGCAGAGTTCTGGACTCACTCTTCTAAGTTCTGAGTCCATCTGTACAGTGGACAACAACACAAACGACAAACATTTGTTCCGCAGGTTAAAAGTCTTGTGGAAGCAGAGCTCAGAGCGTCTTCTGGGAAAGACGATGGAAAATGAGGTGGGATGGATCCGAGAGTCCTGAAATGGCTCATGGTTAGTAATCTACAGGTGATCTCTGATGGGATGGTTAGGGGTGAGTTCTGTCAGTTCAGTGTCTCTCTGAGTGTGAGACATCAGCAGCACTTTTTCTTGCGTTTGTTGCTCTTGTTGAGTTTGATCACTTCATTCTGCTGCTGCTGCTGTTTGGCCACCGATTCTTTCCGGGCTTTTAGGACGAGCTCAGTGATGCAGTTAAACATCTGATGGACAGAAACACACACAAACACACATTCCTATATCAGCCTTTCCATAGACAAATGACTTTTATACTGTACAAACAATATAAAAATTTTTTTATATATAAAAAAATATATAAAAAATGTATTTAAAATATAAATAGTAACGAGAAAAAATAGTCTCATTAAAAAAAAGGTTTTTAGTTTGCTCTCAGTAAATGTTCTGTATGGACTGGAGATGTTGAGTCACAGCTGAAGTTCACTCACGTCCTCGACGTTGACGTTCTCCTTGGCACTGGTCTCGAACTGCCGGATCCCCAACTGCTCGGCAAACTTCTGCGCATCATTGGTTTCCACCACTTTAGAGGTGGGGTCATCGTTCTTATTACCCACTGAACCCAGATCAGAGTGAACCACCATTAAACAACCAGCCGCAAAACACAGTACAGCAACATTTATAACACACCTCAAACTCACCTAATATTCGACAAACATTGTCACAGTTTTGATTGATCTCATGTAGCCAGCGTTTAACGTTTACAAACGACTCTGCGCTGGTGACATCATAAACCACGATAACACCATGTGTGCCTCTGTAATACCTGAAAGAGATCACATGACACAAACACAATGACATCAAGAGTCTGACGGTTTTATATGAGATCTGCCTCCACCCATCACACTGATACAAGGTAAATACTCAGATAAAGAGCAAAACACTCCCCAACACACCCTGATCCGCACAGAAGCTGCCTGAACAAAAACAGTCATTCACAAAATCCCTTTTGCATGTTTAGGAAATATTTTGTTGATTTGATGAGCAATAATAAAAGTGCTGGTTGCAACTTCCTGTTCATGCAGCCTTTAACATTTCCGCAGGTTTAAATCTATTCTGGACAATTCCTCATTTCAGAAGATTTCACAAGTCACACAGACCAACACAGACACCAGTTAAAACAAATGAATGAAATGATTATTGTGAAAATTGTGACTCCTCTTGTTCCATTATGATGTTGTGCTGTTGTGTGGGGATGAAAGAAAACTTGTGCCCTTTGTAATCAGTTCTGAGTGATCTTAGCACTAAAGTGTGTCACAGGGTTTTGTGTGGTTGTTATGATATTCTGGGCTCTTCAATGTAGGTCTATGAGATATTTTATAATTAGCTGTGACACTTTTTTGACAGGAGTGTTTGCTGAGATAAAGACCAACTTCATTATATTTATGTTATTTGATGATAACTGACAAAGACAATGAGCCACAGAACAAAGAGAAAGAGAGAGAGACAGAGAGAGAGACAGAGAGAGAGACAGAGAGAGAGACAGAGAGAGAGAGAGAGACAGAGAGAGAGAGACAGAGAGAGAGACAGAGAGAGAGACAGAGAGAGAGAGCAGTGTACGTGTCAGCAGGTTTAAAGTTTCTTACATTTTGCTGAAATTCACTTACTCTAATAAGAGGCATCACCAGAGTGCTCAACATACCAGCAAACATCAACAACAACAGTCTGAACACGCCTGCTATAAACAACTCAACACAACATAAACCGTCAGAAGTGAGGTCATATTCAGTGCCGAGCTACATAAGTTATACAAGGTGAAAGCTGTAAAGACATAAAAATCTTTCTTAGTAACATGAAAATGCTTAAAACATGTTTTTGTAAAAACTTTTTGTGGCTTAATAGAAAAGACAAATACGAGATCTCAAAGCTTTAATGTCCAAGTTTAAATTTTCATGCTGCTTCTAAAACAATATTAATATTAAAGATCTAATTCTTCTTTTGTAAACTGTAAAGAGCATCAGTCAATCCAGTGAGTATATTGAAACTGAGTTTATAAAGTGTGTCAGAAGGAAGGCGGCTCAATCTTGTGGTTTTCATGCTCACTGAAAGAGGAAATGAGACGCTTTAAAAGCTGCCGTGCTTCCATGTGTCTGTCTGAGATCACAGCTGCCAAATCATCACATTTACAGGCTTATTTTAATACAGATTTATTTAAGTTTAAAGCTGCAACCCAAACATTTTGCCTCTCTATCGCCATCTCTGTTCAAAACATAAAACTGCAGGTTACCTGTTTAAATTCTAAGCAACTGCTGTATGAACAACATACAAACGCTGAACCATCTACAGTATCCAGACATGTGATATAGTAGCCAGATCTTCATTTTCTATAAAATCAGACCCAACAGTTCAAATTATAAATCATTAATATAAAGTTACTGTTGTGAATTGTAAGATAAAGAGATTGATCACTGACATGTACTTGCTCAATAACTATTTCTGAAATGTTTCTGTTAGGGAAACATTCTCACAACCTAAAGTTGTTAGCTGGACACGCTCCAATGCAGTAACAATGACCTGCAGCTTCTGTGTGCAACTAAACAAACAGCCTGAATAAACCCACGAGTCAAAAAACACAGACGACACGTTCTCCATCTCAATAACAACGTTAAAATAAACAACATGCACATTCAAGACTGCAATATAATGCCACTCACGTTGACGTGATCGTGCGGAATCTCTCCTGTCCGGCTGTATCCCAAATCTGCAGCTTGACTTTCTCCCCGTTTATTTCCACTGTGCGAATTTTAAAGTCCACACCGATTGTGGTGATGTAGCTTCCTGAAACACATAAACCTCCATAAATGTTTTAAAAATCTCTATTTTCATTGAGCATTCATAATCAGTGTTTGTAAGGACTGTAGATTCTAGAAACATGAAGACTTTATTTCATAGTTAAAGTGACAGTTCACTTAAAAAGGAAACATTTTCTATCATTTAATAACCCTCATGTCATGCCAAACCTTTGTGACTTTATTCTTCTGAGAAACACAAAAGGAGATATTTTGAGAAAACCAAAAAGTGGTTTTGTGTCCACACAATGAAAGTCAATGGGTGTCATTGTTGTTTGGTTAGCAGCATACTTCAAAATATCTTCTTTTGTGCTTCTCAGAAGTAAAAACGTCACACCGGTTTGGAATGACATGAGGGTGAGTAAATGCTGGAAACATTTTTATTTGTGGATGAAATATGACTTTAATGTAAAGTAAAAACACCAGTGGGCTGCTGTACCTGAAAAAGTGTTGTCAGCAAACCTCAGCAATAAACTGCTTTTGCCAACACCTGTGAACAGACAGACAGACAGACAGACAGACAGCTCAGTTACACACATTCAGACTCTTTTCTTCCACCTGCTTATAAGACCAAAAACACACCTCTTCAATCACTGTCATGTATGCAGTAAAGTCAACAGCTCTTAACATCTTTCCTTTCACAGAAACAGTGTAAATAAACATTTGATCATAAGAGACAGTTAAAGCCTCTAATTGAATTCACAGTGAGGCAATTTATGACTTAAAACTGTTGCAGTCAAGTTTGTGCAAACCCTTAGTTAACCCTAAACAATCATGTACATATGAATGAACAGAGAATTAATGAAGATCATGTTAACAGGTCACAAAACTGAACTTATGAAGTATTTCCCCATAAACACATGCAAAATAATTGATGGCCCATTACAGGTCTGAAAATATAGTTTATAAACTCCACTGGGGTGTGAAATAACTCGCTGTGTCTTTGGTCGTTGTATTAATGGAAAGAGTCGCTAGACGCGGGCTGAGGCCTGTTTCCCGTCCCGCAGCCTCGGTGTTTCCTTACCGCTGTCCCCAATGATGAGCAGCTTGAAGAGGTAATCATAGTCCCGCGCCATGACCCCCGGCCCGCCGCGCTCCGCACACAGAGCCCGAACCGAACCCTCCTCCTGTCCCAGCGGCTGTAGACGCGCTTCAGCTTTTATTCGCGTAAGGTTGTCGTGAGGTTCGGGGGTCTCAGTGACACACACCCATCTCCTCTCACAGCGGATCTGCAGCTGCTCTACAGCCCCTCAAACAAACCCCGCCCACGGCGGCGCGTGACGTCATGACGCAGTGCGCCTGCAGGAGGAACTGAAGATCATTTACTGAGACGCAGAAGTATTTATTAAGGGAACACACGCAGTGTTTGGTGGAAGGGATTAGTTAATTTAACTAACTAGTTACTGTGATAACTTACTTTTCCTGTCAAAAAGTAAAGAAAGGGATTACTGTTCATTTTTAAGTATTTTATTTACAGTTAATTATGATGTACTTGCATGACATACTGTTTATACTTTTAACAATTGTGTTGATTTTAAAATGTAAACTTAAGCAGGTTTGTGTTACAAATTAGTCTATATTTTTATAAAAGTGTATTGAAAAGCGTAACAAGTTTGCAGCTTGATACAGGTAATTTAAAAAAGTGTAATTAATGAATGAATGAAGTAACCTACCCAACACTCTACACGTCTTTGCAATATAATGTGTTTATATATGATGTCAGTGTTTACAAGAATGAAACCACAATATTTTTCTTTGTATAATACAATCATTCATCTTTTTATGAAATATAAATGCACTTTTAAAGTGTGTGTCATATGCATACAGTAGATGAATAATAGGAAATTCTATTCTGTGTTTTTTTGCACATGTAAGTTTTTTATTTTGTCCAATATTACTTAATTTTTTATTTTTGCATACATGACGCAGATTTCAATTCACAGATTTACTTTTGGCAATAATAACAAAACTCCTCTCATTTTAACCGGTGTAATTAAAAAATGTCTTCTCATATTTAAAAACTATACAGAATCAAATCATTTATACCATAGTTTCAAAAACACACATGTGGCAAAACAGAAACAGAAGAAAGATATTTAGAATATAATGCATCTGTCTTCACAGACGTGTGTCTTCATGCAAAAAACATCCCATAATGCTTCACCTGGGCTGATATTAAATATCACAGATATAAAATATCAGTGTGTCATTCATAGATGTCCTCCCTCCTGTAAAAAGAAAAATGTCAAGTATAAAATAATCAAGTATTAAACTGACTTCAATCATTTTTATATATAAAGGTAGGGTGGGCAATTTCAGAGAGGCTAGCAATAACAAGCTATAGCTTTGAAAGTATAAGATTCCGCCCTCCCGTCAGAGAGCCCTCAAAGCCACGCCCCCAACACATGAACACGCTGATGATGAAATATTGTCTGTGTGAGACATGACATCTCACATCTCAGACCTCAAATACATAAAATATTACTCTTCATATGGTTTTTAGAGTGAAAAAAAATGCTGTACATATTGAAACAAATAGTCCTTTATTTGCCATTTTAAGATCATTGTTTACGTTCAGCTCTGCTGTGTGGAAAAAAATGACACAATCAGCCCAACCAACCCCAACATCCCCCAAAATCACTTTCTCATCAGACGTACATAAATCTCGTAAGTGACCTATATTGATTTTTTAAAAAGGTGAGTTTTCACTGAAAGTTGAGAAGTTTGCATCTATGGTATAAATATAAGTATATTTGGACCACTTTTAACCAGCATAGCAAAAATGATTCTGGAACAAATCGCCTACACTGCCTTTAAATTAATATATTAATTTTATAGTAAACAAACACACACTTTATGACAGCAGGTCAGTGCTAAAATCTTTCAAAAACACTGAAATGTTGCAACACAGCTCATGCAAAACTAAGTATAGTAAAGAATCTGAGGACAAACCCTCACAGACTCAACAGCAGAAGTATGAAAGACACTTCCTGAATCTTGCTGGAGTAACACAGTGTCATGACTTTACAACTACTAACATTGTTCTTAAAACAATATCAAGCCTTATAGTATTATTACATAATACACAACAGAAAATGCATTTATCTCCTGATAGTATCACATACCAAAACCCCAAAACTTCTTTCATGAGCTCTGTTCCTCTGTACCTCACTTCCTGTTGATGAATCTGATGGGTCATGTCTTCCAAACAGGAGGAAACATTTGTTTTTCAAGGTTTCTCAACAGAGCAGAATGTAAATGCAAATATATGATCAGTCAGTTAGTTCCTTAAATGAGTGTTTCCACTTTTTGACCAATGAATTTCATAAATTTCAGTGACTTTTACAATTGCAAAATAACTGAACAAAATGTACAAATGAGCCCAAAGAGAGCAATGAAATATTGTAGAATCCCAGAGACTTCCAGGTTCGTACTAGCCATTGAAACCACATCAGCTGTGTAAAGCTGTGCTGTGTTTATTGTGGTTAAAAGGATTGTGTACCTGTGGGCTAGAGGACAGCACAGGAGCGAGGCTCTCTGAAGGGGTTACTGCCGGTCGGGACCCCCACCAGCAGGGCATCTTTGCTGGCGTTCTGGAGGCAGTACTGCTGTAAATCAGCCGCAGCCTGAGAAACCTTATAATGAAGTTAAAACTGATTCTCAGATGGTTTTGCTAAACTGATATAAACACACACCAGCATGGCAGTATAACTGAGCCCATCACTTATTTCTCACACAGGTGCAGGTTTACAAATGTTGCCATCTTATATAAAAACACACATTCTAATACTACATACGGTATTTAAATTAAAAATTGAACTTCTTTTACAATTATACAATTTGTCTTCTTGGTTTTGTATTCATATACAGATCTGTAGTTATGTACACTTACTTTAATTCTCTCCACGCTGGCTTCCAGTTTGAGCTGCTCAACAGTTCGTCTCATGCTGGTCAGGTTTGAGTTTGAAGACATGTTTCTCAGTGTGAAGTATTATCAGATAAACACAGTCCAGCCTGATGTTTCATGTGTGTGTGAGTGACTGCTGAACTCCAGTTACAGATGGAGGGGGCGTGTTCTGTGGGCGTGGCTTTGAGCACTGTGTTATACGTAGTATACGCGATGGGTGTGTCCATAACTATAACTAGACTTATGGGTGTGCTTGCGTGACCTAAATGTGTTCGGTACAACCATATTTAGTTTTTGAGTAAGTTATGTTTTTGTAAACTTTCCTTTTTTCCCAATTCATCCTGTCCCTAGCAAAAAAAAAGCTGTGTGTCAACAAAATGTTAAACAAAACAAAATGTTAAATGTTTTTTATTTGACTTACAAATGAGAGAACATTTAACATTTTGTTCTGTTAATTGCTTTAGATAAAAGCATCTGCGAAATGAATACGTGTAAATGTAAGTTTTTATGTCGGGTCATTTTTAATCACAATTCAGAAATCTATTAAGATTCAGAGAAATTCACTCTAGACAGAACACAGTAACAGATAAGATAGTTATGTCAAAAAACTACCGCAAATTGTAGTTTATTACACTCATTTAAATTATTATTCGCTATTTGTTGATGTGTAGACTAACTCCTGATAGAATAAACAGCGAATATGCGAATAAATCTCGGTGAAGCCCAAGTGTTTTGTCATTTAACTCAGAAACACTCATTTAATAATAAAGTTAAAACACTTGTGTAGTCAGTGGATGATTCGAGATATGTTGAATTGCCTCCGACTACGGAAAAGCAGAAGAGACAAACTTCCTAACGCGTTTGAGACAGTTAGTGGGGTTTAGTTTTATCTCTGTTAAAATGTATTTTAAACTATTATTTATTAAAACTAATTTATTTATTTTTAATACTTTTTGGATTTTTAAACGATTCCAACTTTTATTATGAAAGCATTTCCGTTTTAAACAAGCGGCTTTTTTGCGTGTACTTCCTTATTCTGGCTCTGATCGCGTTCATTAATCGATAGATTTATCGATAAAGGGTATTAATAACAATTACACGTTTGTCATGACGTCATAACACTTGTGTGTCGTGCGTAGAGCAGAAGCTGTTACGTCGTCCTCTCATGTAACGATGGCAACGGTGCTGTTCTCCATGGAAACAGGCGGAAGACAGTTTTCGTTAACGAAATGGGTTTTTAATTAAACATTAAGGAAATGTTGATCTGTGATGTTTATGATCAACGTTTAATACTGTAACGTTTTAGATAAGAATGATAAGAACAACGTAATGAGATATTAAAACATGTTCTACTAAACAAATTGTCCTCTAAAATGTTCTATAAAACAGATATTATAGACGTTCACTGTGCTTATAAACAATGACAGGCTTTAAAAGATGTGGAAAAATATTTAAAAACATGCTCCAGGTTCTTAGAAATTTGTTCTTTGGGTTCATTTTGGTATCATACATTTTTAAATACCCGTTACATTATTACTGTATTAACTGCACAGACCTAGAAATAAATGACCCAAAATCATGAACTGTTTAGATTTAAAAAAAGATTTTAATTCCAAGTTATAGTTGTACAACATCACATTGTTTCATCATTGAATTGAGACACAACAATTAATGATCATTCTGTATGAAACATTTATTTTGTAATTTCAGTAGATGCCAAATTTTAAATAAATAACTTTTGTATGTGACATGACATTTATTCAGGACCCCCCATAACAATCCCAACTACCCTCCCCTCTAACTACCCCTCATAGAACCCCTGTTAAACTGCCTGAGAACAGCAGCATCGAGCCTCAAACCAGGCTGACTAAATCTCCACCTGAGTGAAGAAAACAAAAAACAAAGCAACTCTAACGCTCCACAAGTCTTTCCAGAAGAGATACGTGGCTTTAAGGTCATCCTCATAATCTACATTTTCTTACAAAAATGTTCAGGAAGTCCAGTATGTACACCTCTGCCACATCACAAGAGGCGAGGGCATTAAAGAACTTAAATGAGAGTCAAGATGGAATCAATCTACAATTCATCTTTTTCACTCTGATCTTCACCCTCTTCTGGTGGAGGACCACCTGCGCTGCCGTAGAGCTTGCTTACGATGGGCTGAACCACCTCCTCAAGTTCTTTCTTCTTGGCCTGGAATTCCTCAAGATCTGAATCCTGGTGAGACTCCAACCATTCAATCTTCTCCTCAACCGCCTTCTCAATGGCCTCCTTATCTTCAGAGGACAGCTTGCCACCCAGCTTCTCCTTGTCTCCGATCTGGTTCTTCAGAGAGTAAGCGTAACTCTCCAACTCGTTACGGGCGTCGATACGCTCCTTCAGCTTCTTGTCCTCATCGGCGAAGCGCTCAGCTTCGTTGACCATGCGCTCGATGTCTTCTGGCGTCAGGCGGTTCTGATCGTTGGTAATGGTGATCTTGTTTTTGTTGCCTGTGCCTTTGTCCTCAGCTGTGACTCGAAGGATTCCGTTTACGTCGATCTCAAATGTGACCTCAATTTGAGGAACACCTCGAGGAGCAGGGGGGATACCAGTCAGGTCGAAGGTTCCCAGAAGATGGTTATCTTTGGTCAGGGGACGCTCACCTAGAATATAGAAAAGCAACATGAGAACTCTGACTTTTGCTTTGGTAATCTGTTAGAAAAAAAAAAGTTTTTTTTTTTTTTAACTGTTTCTAGAGAAGAAATTGTTTGCCTACCTTCATAAACTTTGATGGTCACTGTTGGCTGATTGTCAGAAGCAGTGGAGAAGATCTGTGACTTCTTGGTTGGCACAACTGTGTTCCTAGGGATGAGTTTGGTCATTACTCCTCCAACAGTCTCAATACCCAGGGTCAAGGGGCACACATCCAGAAGCACAAGGTCACCTTTAAAGAAGAATTCACATTTAAACCTTCTTGCAAGAGACATTATAATTGGAAGGTTCTTGGCAAGTACACCTAAATATAGACTCACCTGTATCCTCTTCTCCTGAGAGCACGCCAGCCTGTACAGCAGCTCCATAAGCTACAGCCTCATCTGGGTTGATTCCCCTGGAAGGTTCCTTGCCATTGAAGAACTCCTTCACCAGTTGCTGGATCTTTGGGATACGAGTGGAACCACCAACCAGAACGATCTCATCAATGTCAGACTTCTTCAGGTCAGAATCTTCCAGTACTTTCTGAACTGGTTTCATGGTGGAGCGGAACAAGTCCTATAAAAGGTAAAAGATCAATTGTTATTTTTTTTAGAACCAAAACTCAAGTTGGAAGGTTTAATCAACCACTCCAATATGTAGAAAAGTTCATACCATGTTGAGCTCCTCAAACTTGGCACGAGTCAGGGTCTCAGAGAAGTCTTCACCCTCAAAGAAGGACTCGATCTCAATGCGGGCCTGGTGCTGGGCAGACAGTGCTCTCTTGGCCTTCTCTACCTCACGACGGAGCTTCTGCACGGCACGGTTGTCCTTGCGCACATCCTTTCCAGTTTTCTTCTTGTACAGCTTAATGAAATGCTCCATGACGCGCTGATCGAAGTCTTCACCACCCAGATGAGTGTCTCCGTTGGTTGCCACCACCTCAAACACACCCTGGTCGATGGTCAGCAGGGAAACGTCAAAGGTGCCACCACCCAGATCAAACACCAGGATGTTCTTCTCATCGTGCTTTTTGTCCAGACCATAGGCAATAGCAGCAGCAGTTCTATGAAAGAAACAAGACATTCATCAACCTCAAGAGGTCCTCAAGAAACCACCTGCTCAAAAACAACTTGCACAAGAAGTGATGAGACTTACGGCTCGTTGATGATTCTCATGACGTTCAAACCAGCGATGGTTCCGGCATCTTTGGTGGCCTGGCGCTGGGCATCATTGAAGTAAGCAGGCACAGTGACCACAGCGTGTGTGACCTTAAATAAAAAAGCAGATGTTAAGTTCTACAGCAACACAACAGAGAGCAGGTTTGGTTGTTAAAATCTGCTTGGCTATAATCAAGACTTTACCTTCTTTCCCAGGTAAGCCTCTGCAGTTTCCTTCATCTTTGTCAGAACCATAGCAGAGATCTCCTCAGGTGCAAATGTCTTCATCTGGCCAGATCCGATATCTAACTGGATGTGAGGTTTGTTCTTCTTCTCAATGACCTGGAATGACAGCACAGATGTTCAGCATCACACTTTCAAAACGCATACAAATACCATACACACAATTCAAATACAGGTTTATGCGTGCATGTACCTTAAAGGGAAAGTACTTGATATCCTGCTGCACAGAAGTATCGCCCCATGTGCGTCCAATCATCCTCTTGGCATCGAAGACGGTGTTCTCAGGGTTGGAGGTCAGCTGGTTCTTTGCAGCATCTCCAATGAGACGCTCACCTTCAGTTGTGAAAGCCACATAGGATGGAGTAATGCGGTTTCCCTGGTCATTGGCAATGATCTCAACACGGCCATTCTTAAAGACTCCCACACTGTTTATTTAAAAAAATAAGTTCAGTACACAAACTTTTATAGAGATTGCTAATAAAATATTTACATCCAAAAATAACTAACAATTTTAGGTTGCAAGAATGTTTTCCTAACGTTATATACATTTTTCCAGGTCTGGAAATGCAGGAAGTTATTAAAGATAAACCATGAAAGCCTCAAATCACTCTCACCATGAGTAGGTCGTCCCGAGATCTATTCCAATCACAGTCCCAACACTTTCTTTCTTGTCCTCGTCCTCGGCAAACACGCTGCCGGCCACCAGCAGGAACAGGCAAAGCAGTTTCATTTCGACTGATGATCTGTCAAACTCTGTCAACTGATTTCTGTAAACAGATAAAACACATTTCAACTAAGTGGTTAAACCCAAAATGACCCAAAAGAACTCGAACGCGATGCACGGAGCATAAATGCAAATGGATCCCAAATCCTTATAAGTGTTCGAAATACAAATGATACAAAACAAGTCTTATACAAAACGAGTATTTTCAAATAAACCAATATATTTTAGTGACTGTAACACATGAGTAACTAGTCCCAATTCATCCTCGTGGGGGCCGATTCCTTCATCACCACCATCATCATCGTCATCATCATCATCCTCCTGTCCGTTTTAATACTACTGATTCCAATATTATAATTATTCTACTTTTATATTTACAATACTTAAACATTTCAAGCATTTAATAATTATACACGAAGGGATATGACGTCAAGTAACGGAGCTCTTTTTTTGCTTTACCGGTTAGCAACTAATGAATAAACATCACAAACATTTACCTCATAAACATAAATATTTAACATATTCATATTTACAGCAGCTTATTTTTGTAAGCTAACCAACCGTAACCGTTCCTCAACAAAATCCCACCAATATCGTCCTAATTTAAATATTACATGCACAACAAATCAATTGACGTATTTATAAGAGTAAAATGAGATATTTTTCTTACCTAATAATGTAAATCGTGTGTGAATAAGGTGAAGGGCGTAGGCTGCGCACTGACTGTCTGCTTCGGTATCTCTTCGCTCGTGTCTCTGTGTGAAGTGTAACGCATGGCGCGGCGCTCGCTGTATATAGGCCGTCACCGCTTCCCCGTCGTGGAGCCTCGCCATTGGTCAGAGAGCAGCTCGTTGGAAGGCGCTGATTGGCCGAGCGATGCACGCTGGCTCGCGCTGATTTGCACACGTACCGGCGGAGGAGACGTCACGGGATGAGGAGAACTGGAACGATTTCATTGGATCGCGTGAGCGTCAGTTTCGGGTGGGGGAGGGGCGGAGAGATGCCGCATGTGAACGAGGCCAAAAATTAATAGTTTATTTGTAAAGACCTTTTTAAATAAAGAGCGAAATTTCTGGTTAAACCGCTGCAGGTTAACTTAGTTACTTCTCTATTTCATCTGTCTGAGAGCCGGTGATTGCAGTGCGGTTTACACGAAGCAGATAAAAGAAACTGTGGTGTGAAATATAAAATATTACATCCGCTCATCAAACTCACTGACATGATGTAACACAGATGTAAATATTTATCTCAATTATCTGTGTCTCTGATATAATTTAAAGTCAATCCTATTAATTCAGCTGTCAGCTAAAGAAAAAGAAGTCAATTTATGCCAATAATGTTTAACAGTGTTACTAACTGTATTTTGTACTTTATCATGTACAATGTATAATAAATAAATTCCACGGGTATATGATGTAACCATAAGATGTGACCATATTGATATTGTCCTTTGAATGTTTGGTAATCATTGTGATTTTTTAAGTTATATTATTATTGAAACCAGTTATATAATGTACTCACTACTCATATGATGAAGCTGTATTTGCTAAATCTGGACTAAAAAAACTTAAAAGACAACAAATGTGGCCAAATTAACATCACACTGGTTGATCAGAACTTTCTATAAACACAAAACTGGATCTAATACAGAAACTGAAACACACTCATGAAAACACATTAACTGTATATTATCTGCTATTTATTACAATTGTTTGAGAGAATCACAAAAAAGAGGCATATGGAGGCATAAGGGGTCTGTGCTGAAGTCCTCACACAGTAAATGCTTAAGTTTCTAAGATGTTAATTTAGATATTTGTTCTGTGTCAGTATGAAATAGCAATAAAGATTTCCAAACATTCTGACAAATCAAGTCCTACAGCAGACAGTCTGACCTACAGAGAAATCTGTCTGAGACAGACGGACCGGCTCTGTGAACTGTGGTAATGATGACTAATACAATCTGCTTTTTTTTTGATGAAGCATCTAATGTGCTTGAGACAGTTCTTGTACAATACCACAAACACACACACACACACACATATACAAGTGGATTAAACAAGTATTTCCTAATCAATATTGATTAAGATACTTGACCAAAACTTTGCTGGAGAAATCCTGAACAAAAATTCATCACTCTTTATCTCAAACAATACTTAAGTTTATTCTCAACTTTATCAGACTAGTAATCAATGCAATTCGTTAGCTATGGCTGTATTCACAGTATATTACCTTAATTAATGACAGTTCAATATGTATCATTAAATTCAAATAACCATCATTAATAATGATATATTTGTCACAAATAACTTTGGCTGTTACATAACTATATAACAATATATTACAATTACATTAAAGTTTTCTGTTAAGCTGTCCTATGAAAGCAGAACTAACACATTATACCAAACAATCATTCATTTATTGACAAACAGATGTGCAACAGAATTTCATTTAACACTTCAGTGCTTCAGTATATGAAGAAGACATGAGATGTAGGTTAATCAAGGAACAATCTGTACATTCAGTCTATTTTGGGGAGTAAAGAGAGCTGAAAATCTTGCAGTGGAGGTAGGCGAGTTTCTCTGCATGTGAGCGTCGCATCAGAGGAAACCACTCCCAGTGGGGCAACTCCACCACTCTGTAACCCGCCAGCATCAGTTGCCTCCTTTTCAGTGCATGTAACCCAAGCAACTGGTGACTGTTGTAACAATACTGATTCCTGTTTGTCACCTGAATGGCAAGTCGTACGACAGACGGTTTAGAATTGCCAGGGTGACATGAGCCCGTGCCAGACTTAGTCAATGCCATTACAAGGTCATCGGTCAGATCCACACCCACACTGAAGATACTCTCTCTCTCACAGACCGGTTTAGCTCTGTGAAGCTGTGGATCCTGAAGTGGCTGGTCAGGGGGCTTTAATGGAATCTTTCTGGAGTGGGTGAGTTGAGCTAGAAGATCATCAGTGAGAGACACACCAGAGAGTTTTTCTTCCCAGTCTTTGGACCAGACAGAACATTTGTCTTGAAAGGGAGGGAAGATCTGGTGGGAAGGTTCAGAAGACACAGGAAGTGGTTGTTCACTGGGATCTAGGTGGACCTCCAGGTCAACAGAGCGCAAATGTGGCAGGATCATGTGTTTGCGCACAAAAGCTTCTCCACCCAGGAGTTTTTGCAGCGTGGCTTCTGCCTCGAGAACTTCTGTTTTTTGACAAATATCTGACTGAGCAAAATCCCACAACTGTTTGGTCACTTCTTTTCTTATTGATTCACTCAGTCTTGGGCCCGTCCACCTGGGCAACTCTAGTCCTACAGATCCATCTAAGGTGAATAAATCTTTTTTTAACTCAAGCTCCTGTGAACTACAAGCTTTGTTAACAAACTCTGTGCTTAACGCCATGCTAATTAAGTCATGTGGGAACTGACCGGCAAAAGCTAAACCAAGCAGGCCTGTTAGCAGATGTTCAGGAAAACGCTGAAATTCAGCTTGACGTTCACGTAAGATTGCAGTGAGACAGGAATATAAGTTGGGACACTGGCTGGGACGGACGCCCAACGTGCTGAAGGCCCACAGCATCTTGGCAGCATCTTTACTTCGACAGTGCATGATAACATTGGGGAGCTGTTCAGCTACAGCCAGGAGGATGCGATCGTCTCTGTAGTGCAGAGCGGAGCAAGCCAAGACAATGTGCATGAGGCCCTGAACGCCCATCTGCGGGGCACGTAGAGGTATCTCAGATCCCATGGCCTCCAACCATGGCAGATGGTCCAGATAGCTAAAGCGCAAAATTTTCATTACATTCACTACTCCAAAATCGCTCATGTCCTTCACTACAGCGTGTGTCCTGTCCACAAGCCTGCGCACTGCTCTCTCTGACAGGCGAATTTGGGATTTAAAAAGGCCTAAGCAAACTGCACCCAATTCTTCAGCCTTCAGCTGGTTAAGGTGACGCATCAGTAAAGATTCAATGGGCTGAACGAGTGTATCAGGACACCTCCTGCCTTCTCCTACTATGTACAGTAGTTGAACTAGCTCTGGTGGACCCATCTGGTTAAAGTATTGGCCAATGCTGTCAAAGAGTCTCTCCAGATAAAGAGGGACGGGTCGACCGAGGCAGCGCCACAGATCAGTGGCTAGTAGCGACTGATGAAGCTCCATCTCACCTGCCCGGCGACAAAATTCTGTTTCGTACAATCCCAAAATGCTGTGAGAATGAGGGAGTTTTAAATTCACAAATGCCCTCAGAACATCCAGTAACTGTGGATGAGTGAAGTCCTGCAGGCTTTCCACACTGTAGCGCAACAACATGTTGAATCGTGTGTCGCTTCTAACCACTGCAGTCCGTTCATGAGGCAACCGGCCAAGTGTGCACAAGAAATTAGCGACATCCGAGGGTGCCATGCTGCCTTTTAGAACATTGACTTTATGAAGAATTAACAAGGCCTCACTGAGGTCAAGAGAAGACGAATGCTGGGAGAGATCATGGGTCATACAGCGATATTCAGGTCGACATCTCTGAAAGGCGCGTGTGTCACCTTTGACATTCAGTTCTTTGGTGGTGTTTGGGGTGGGCGTGGTTTCTCTATTAGCTCCAGCTTTACTGAAGGCCAGGTTTAACAGCGTGTTTTTAGCACTGGAGAGCTGCCGGGAGGAGCTGATGCTGTACGGGTTACTCTGCTGTCTGTAAGCAGCGTTGAAGGGGAGATTAGAGTACGACTCGTCCTCAACATTAAAACGACCCACGGCAGAAGAATGGGCTGTTCTGGTCTGGTAGTAAGCGGAGGGGTTGTACACCAGCGTGCTCGATGGCTGCTCTGATTTATCTCTTTCCTTCTTTTCAGTCTTTTCCTCTCCATCTTCCCTGCTTGCTGGCAGATGTTGAGCTCTGAAGATGGAAACACGTTGTATGTGGGCATGAAGACGCCTCTTTGCCTCATGGCGAAACAGCAGCGGCACAGACATTAACACCAGACACTGCAGAAGACAGTAACAGAGGGTTAAGACAACAAAAATGATCAGGTGTGAACATTCCTGTAACATCAGCATGAGAAAAATCACAGATCTCTTTAATATTTACTTTTAATTAGTGTTAAGTCATAATTTACTACATTTAATTAATACATTTAATATTTATTAATTTACTAATTCCCCCACAGGGGATTAATAAAGTATCTAAATAGTATTTTGCTCCTGAAATAAAGATTCAGAAAACTCAAAGATTTTGAGTTTAACAAGAAATCTCAAAAAATGAGTTCAGATGTCAATATTACTTAAGATTTCAATATGAACTCTCATTCAGTTTTTAGTTTAATTTTATCTATATCTATATAGTTACAATGTTACATTGCTTCAAAGCAGCTTTACACAATACTGAGATATATAAAAAACACAGAGAACAGAAAAACTATCCAACATGTTAAACATATAATACATGGTATTACTGCAAATAGATCTGCAGGATGAATATTAATAAGATGAATATTAATAAGATGTATATTAAGGTTTCTAGTTGGTTTATGACCATCATTAAATTTATCCAAAAGAAGATAAAGCAACACAAAAAATTTATTTTATAGCTTTATATTCATAACGCATTTCAACAACTGTCTAATTTATATCAGTGGAGAAACATCATATGAAATATAAGATCTCTATATGAAGAACTCATTAAATGTCCTCAAATATAAAAGAGCAAGATATGAGAAATAACATTACACATTCAACACAGAACGTCACTGAAAGACGTTTCACCAGACAAAACCAACTTCATCCAGTTAATACTAAACTTCCTATGACATCTACATGATATAATGTAAATATAATGAACACAGATATAATGTACACATGACAGACAGTGTATCACAGTGTTTCATTGAGAACTACATCCTTGACTTTGAAAACATTATGCTGTTCCAGAAGTGCAGAGCTTTTGTTTAGTTATTTTTGTGCAGTTATTTCTGTGTAGTTATTTTTGTGCAGTTATTTCTGTGTAGTTATTTTTGTGTAGTTTTTTTTTTGTGTAGAGAGCATTAACATCAATGACAGGTATTTGTAATGCACGTCAATTCCTTCAAATGGCTCAAATGTGTTCAG
Source organism: Ambastaia sidthimunki (assembly GCA_036877625.1). Lineage (NCBI taxonomy): Eukaryota > Metazoa > Chordata > Actinopteri > Cypriniformes > Botiidae > Ambastaia > Ambastaia sidthimunki. The sequence continues at coordinate 12,385 of JAZGTK010001715.1, read as the reverse complement.
TTCAGTCAACTTTATATTCATAAAGCGATTACAATCTTAGTATCACTAATTACTTTCATTCATGCATATCTTATAATAAACAACAACATTTGCCATAACATCATGTATTCTGTATTTAATGTGTCGTACATATTTCATCATTTTCCTGTTTTCTGTGTTATTTTTATTTGTATATATATATACTGCAGCACTGTAAAAAGCGCTATATAACTAAATCTGAACTGAACTGTAGAGGATTTTAAATACAATTAAAATGAGAAAACTGAAGTGTGTCGAAACGTGTTGAATGGATCACACGATAGTTCCACCTGAACGTCCTTTACGACACATCTCACACACACACACACACACACAATAAAACACAATAAAAGCATGAACTCACCTCTACTGTTTATTTTCTTCAAGTCTCAGAAGAGTATTTGTTTAAACTGTGTTTGTGTGATATTTAGATCAGCGCATGTGTGGGAGAAGCTCGTGGACGGTACGGCGGCTCAGCAGAGACAGAAAGTGCGACGCGAATTCAATCGACTAACATGAGACGTTCACAGAACGTTGGCTAACGTTCTCTAAATGTTCTCTTCAAGTTGTCGCAGTAATGTTATTTATCATATATATCAGAAACGTTACTGTTAAGTTACAGAATAAAAAAATGAATAACGTCGTATATACAACCGGTAACGTTAACACAACGTTTAATGAACTACATTTTTAACATTTTTGTTACCTAATGGAAACGTCGAGGAAACATTCTTGTAATTAGTAGCTGGGATGCAACTGTCAAATTTCTCGTGTAAAATAACGTGTTACTATTTTAAGTGATTATTTATATAAAATGTATCCATAAACTTTCATTATTTTGTATGTCCATTTATAATGACCTGTTCTGTTGCTCTGTGTTTGCTTGTCTTATTTGTGTTTTTTTCTTTTGTTTTGTAGGTCTCTATAACAATCAGGTAAACCACTGATAGTTTTGAGAGTGACAACCAAGTAATGAATTTAATGTCAGGGTCCCAATAAACATGGATGTACAATCTCTAAAACTTTTCATGTGGTAACATTACCTCTGAACTGCTTTAGTATAAAAATGAAACATCACTCTTGCATTTTTCTGAAAGTGTGATGAGATGAAACACTGAAGAGAAACTAGAGGTTTATTTTTTCTTATTCACATCTTTATTAATTAAATTAATATTTGCTAAGATATGCTTTTCCCAAGCAAATTCTGGAAAAGAAAGAAAAAAATGAATGTTTACAAAACCTGGGTGGCACTTTGCTCACCCGTACATTTTAAGAACCGATAAATAAAACATAAAGACATTGGACTCTTGAATGTGTGACTTTACAGTAATATAGCCGATCGAAGGTTTTAAGATTCATAGATGTATATTATATTCCTATATTAATAATAGTTTGAAAAATAAAAGCTGACATGTCAGTCTCATTACTTCACAAAAGTATTCACACGCATTAGCTCGGTATATTTGGATAGAATAGTTCTGTACACATACAGTAAGAACCAGTGATATTTACATGCAGTCGACTGCTTTTGTCTCTACCAAGAACACAGCAGACACAACAGAAGCACACACTGTAGCAGCAAATGTGGCCAAAGACAGCAGAGGTGTGGCGTCCATCTAAAGCTTTCTCTCTTTACACCTGGTGTCATAAAGTGGCATGAATCCCAATGATTATCTCAACTGTGGCATTACTCCAGTAATGACAGAAAATAAGAGGCACAAGCATCAAGAAAACACATACGAGGCAAGTGACATAAAACTCGATGTCTTCCCTTCTATCGCTCTATTGCGTTTCTACAGCGTAACGTTGTGGGAAATCAAAAAGTGACTGCAGCTTCTAATGATAAGATGACAGACTGTTTGTGCTTGTTTTTGTTTTGGCACAGACCACATGAATTCGCTGTAGGTGTGGAACTTGCCTGTTAGTGACGTGATGTGGCCAAATCAATGACCCAGCTAACAGGGAACGTTCTCAGAGTGTTGGCTAGAGCGTTCTCTAAAAGTTCTCTCAGCGTTATTGGCTAACGTTCTCTAAAACTTCTCTTAAAGATATTTAAAATGTTTTGCAGTAACATTAGTAGAATGTTTTTAACATTAAATGTCACATATCAAAAATGTTATTCTTAAGTTGTAATTGAAACGTTTTAAAAACGTTTCAGAATGCATGTTCTTATAACAAATATTAAAGTTAATACAACATCTTTTAACGTTTTTGTTACTTAATGGAAAGTTAGGAAAACGTTCTTACAACCTAAGCTTGTTAGCTGGGGACAGTACCATATAAAATGCTACTGGCTTTACAGCAGCCAAAACGTTGATCACTTGAGGATTTATGCATAATAAAGATCTGAAATCCAGCAGGGCAAAAGTTATTGATTTGCTTCAATGAACTTTCTGTAGCTTATAAACTACATTTAAAAACTTTGTGACAAAAGGTGTTCTGTATAATCCTCCACTACAATAGCAAACCCATAAATCTGTCAAAATCTCTGTCTGTGTTCAGAACAGCATATTACTCACACTGTTTCTGTCACATGTGCAGTGAAACCTGGATGATTCATAGGATGTGCAGGATATAACTAGAGCACAACACCGTATCCCACAATGCAATGCGTTCAGCTTGACCTTGCATTCACTGTGTGACAAATGAACCATCACAGTTTTACCTGTTTTTGTAACATATCCTAATAGTTTTACACAAAACTTTGTGTTTTGTGATTAAAAGTGCAAAATAACCAGATTTCTGAATTAAACGATGTACTCTGTAGCACAGCTCTCAGATTGAAACGTTTATCATTGTGTTCTGTTCCTTAAAAAATAAAGAGTTGATAGTACACAATGAGAAACAATAGGTTGTCTTATTTTACAACCTAAAATTGTTAGCTGGTTATTTGGGCTATAGATGGCAAAATCAAAACAGTTATTTTGCACTGTGCACACTATATACTGCAGAAGTAGTGTGATAGTATGCTGTTCAAAACATCTGTTTCCATTCTCAAACTACCACACAATCAACATTTCAGTCTGGACAACCCGTTCAAATATTTCCACATCATTTCTGTGCACTGTGCACTTACTTTAAAACATTTAAATGATCACTTCAGTCTACTGCATATTACTTTTTTAAGTCAAATATTCTAAATGATACTTTCAGTAAGTACACATTGACACATATTAAATGTTCTTTTTGGAAGAATGTAAAGTCATATTTAGGTAATAATAATAATAATCACTAATTGTTCTGGGTGATCCTAAGATCGACCAATCACCTTCTGCACAGTTTTGGCTCAGCCGCCGTCCATCTGACCTCAGATCAGCAGCTTCATAAACCAAAAAACCTCATTCAGTTGCTCACAACAACTGAATCCTTTGTTACAAGCAAGACGGTCTAAGACCGTATCAAGTGCACTAACATACATACATACTTGTTTTTGAATCTTCATCTCTCTGTCTATTGTACTCTACATTGCTCAAAACATAGAAAAGGGCAAAAACAACATTCAGGTGATACAGTACGTTCTGAGTTAAAGAAAAACACGTCCTCCACCACTGCTTTGGGCAACAGAGCAGATGGGTTGAGCGCTTCTGTAACGCACTATGGCCTTAGGGCTCAAAACACGCTTTACACAAGTACATAAACCCGGCACAAAACTCAATGTGTCGTTCTGCTCCAAACCGTGTCAGAACACAATTCATAATGTAAACGCAAACATGTCCCGGCCAACAGGGACAGAACGCTGGCTAATGTAAAAGCTCTTTAAAAGTTGCCAAAAAATGTTCTTGCAGTAATGTTAGCAGAATTTGTTTCACTGTTATATATCTCATAGTTGTTAGTGGAATGTTTTAAAAACATCACAGAATTTAAAAAAATGTTTGAATGTCTGAAAAACTAAATGTTTTAAACATTCCTAGAACATTCAAAATAACATTTTTAAGATTTTTGTTACTTAATGGTAACATTAAAGAAATGTTTTTACAACCTAAATTTGTTAGCTGGGGTTCTATTCTGAGCTATTCTCAGTGGACATTAGCATAAACCTTCTACGGTTTGTTTTCTCGCTCAGGTCAACAACTGGCATGACAAAGCAACAATTTGAAGAGTCAACGTTTATCTTAACTAACAGAACTACCAGAATCCAGTCTGAGGATCTTCAAATGGGGTGGGAAACTCCATAATGGGGTGTGTCTTCCAACCATTGTCTGACAGAAAGAACACACCTAACACCACACCCACCCCAAACCCTAACCACCCATTTTTGGAGAACACCAGTCTGCAGTTATATCTACTTGGGTTTAATACCAAAAAATCTAAAGAAAACTCTATTGCCCCCTTGAGCACACATTAAGTATGTACCGGGCCAAAAAATCAGGTCTGTGGACTTGTGTAAAGTTTGTTTCTGGCCGTACAGTCCAACAAATTACAACAAGAACAGCCCAGCCACACAGAGACTGGCACTAACATTTGGTCCTCATGTTTTTCAGATGTGATGGTAAACTGTGTCTGAGCACCAGAAGAAATCTTCAGCCTCCTCAGAGCTTCTCTTTCAGAGAAACTCCCTGCAGCTGTTTTCATTTCTTAACTCTTATTTTGATTGTTTGCATCCTGCAGAGTTCATTTCTCAAATAAACTGACACTAAACAAACGATTAGGTTTTTCTTTGATAGATCTATGAATTAATCAAGCCAATTTGCTGCCTTTAATAATTTCTTTAAAGGTGAAGTCTGTTATTTGCTGTTGCAACACTTTTCTTGAACTTTAAGTAAATTGTAAATCGATTCCCCCAAAAGTGTGGTGGTGTTTAGAACACTGACTTACAGTCCAACCAATGGCAGATGGAGGTTTGTAAACAGTCATTATTTTTTCATTTTACATTTGGTGTTGCAGAAACGACATACTTCACCTTTAAGAGTCATAAACTCCTGAAAACAGTTCCAGGCTGAAAGCTAAACAGTCTGAATTATGTTTCTATGTCCCATAACCCCTGAGTGTTAAATCCAGTCGTGTTTTTTCCCTTGGCTACTGACCTGGGGCCAGCTCCTCTACTCTTACCCAACTAACCAGCCCTCGACCAGTTGATAAGGCCACACGTGCGCTTAACAAACCAACAAACCAGCTCTCAACCCAAACACCTGCCCCAGACAAGCAGGGCATCCTTGGACAGTCCTCGGAAGCTGTACAGTCACCGTTTGTTTTTTGGATTGTACTGAATGCTATTGTATTTGGGGCTTTACGGGTTTTACTGCATCACTGAGTTCACGTCAACCGCGGTCAGATCTCTGTAGACTCGATCCTCTCCAGTCGTGTAGGAACCGGCCACGGAGGAGCCAGTTGGTGCAACTCCGGCAGCTTCTTGTCTTCTACTGGAGGAGTTGGAGATGTGAGCGATATGGACACAGATACAGACGTTGGGACCTCCACAGAGGCCACGGGGGGCGGCAGAGCGGGCAGGGCGGGTGAGGCCTGGGGCGGGGAGGTGAGTTGGGAGCCCAGCTTGTCCACGCGTTCCTCCAGAGCTTGGTTCTTCTGAAGCATCTCCACGTAGCTGAGCTGCAACTGCGCCTGGTACTTAAGAACACGCTCCTTTTCATCTTGCCAGGTCTGGCGTTCCTGGGCGAAGGTGAGGGCCTGGCGCTCTCGCTGCTGCCGCTCCAGACGCAGCTCACCCTGCAGGCGCTCCAGCTGCCGTCGCAGGTCGCCCGACTCCTGCCACTGGACCTTGGAGTCATCGCTCTGCAGGGTGAGCAGAGGGTCTGGAGCCGGCAGCGCAGGAAGTGATGTGGGCGTCTCGGAGGGACTCAGAGGCGAGAGGAGACGCTCTCGGCTGCGAGACACAACCAGCTGCCCCATTTCAGCCAAACTGGGCTCGCTCGCACGACTGGTGCTACTGCTGCTGAGTTCACTGAGAGCTTTCTTCAGACGCGTGACCTCCATCTCAAACGCACTCAGTTTGTCCTTCAGGACTGTGACCTAAAGGAGAGAGAAACAGGCAGATGAAAGGGACAGACAGACAGACAGACGGGCTGCACTTACCAACTTTTTCTATGAAAGTGTTTTAATTTCAGAATAAAACATTTGCTTGAAAAACATTCAAAACAATGTGTTTCTTCTGATTTATTGCTTGGTTACAAACATTCATTATTTAAACATTTCTTTAAATCATTAGTAACATGCTTTTTAAAATGTTACAGAATTAAAGAATAACGTTTTCATGTTGTTTTTAGAACCTTTTCCAACTACATATAACTATTGCCACTGACTGAAAAGTTTAAAAACATATAATGTCCTGCTAACATTATTAATTTTAAAATGTTCCACTAACTTTTTCATAACTTTAAGAGAACATTTAGAGAGCATCAGCCAACATTTTGAGAATGTTCTCTGTTACTGGGGATAAACAAGCTGCACAGAAGATGAAGACACACACTCGTACCTCGGCCAGCATGGTCTGCAGCTCAGCCTCACAGCGCTCCAGCTCCAGGGTCTTGGTGCAGAAAGACTCTTTGAGGCTGAGTTCTGCCTCCTCTCTCTCTCTCAGCTGAGCATTGAGATCTTTCAGCTGCCCTCTCAGTGCCACCATCTCGCCCGCCCGCTGCGTCACCTCACCCTGACTCTCTCTCAGCTGCTGTTTCAGAAGAGAGATCTCACCTGCCTTCTGACACACCTGCAGAAGACACGCTGTCAAATACGCTGGACACTCAAACAACTACATACATGAAGTCCAAACATCTCAAACCGATTAAAGCATTTCATGTCTCATTTGGTTACAAAAGAACATTCTCAGAACATGTGAGAACAAATGTTCTCAAAAAGTTATCCAGAAATGTTCTTGCATTAACATTGGTAGAATTTTTTAAAGTGTTTTATGTCATTGGCAAACGTTCTGAAAATGTTATCCAAAAACATTATTCTTCAATTGTTAGTGGAAGGTTTTAAAATTGTTACAGGTTTTGAATTTTATAGGTTTAAAATTCAACAGTTTGAATAACATTTTTTACACCAAGCAAATGTTAATATGTTAGTTTAGATATAAGCTAGTTAGATTTATTTTAGACACTGAGCATAACATAATATATGCTTTAATCTGGCATGATCTAAAAGCCACAAAGGTCGAAAATTACATGTTTTTTAGAGATGTGATAAAATTGTTGTTTTTAGTCACTACCCAGTTAACAGAGAATGTTCTCAGAAAGTTCAAAGTTATCAAAAATATTCTTGCGTTAACGTTAACAATAGTAATGTTAATAAATAATGTTAATATAATGTCTACACAACTGGAGGTTTTAAACATTCCTAGAACATTCAAAATATTAAATGTTTTTGTTACTTAATGGAAACATTAGGGAAACATTCTTACAACCTGGAAGTGTTAGTTGGGTAGGACACAAGTTTTCACTCTTGCTAACTGTGTGATTGTTGCTGTCACTGAGGTCTCTCACCTCCCACTTGGTTTCTTCGAGTCTGGGCAGAATATCTGCCTGCTCCTTCCTGTAGTCCAGACACTTCTTCTCCAGCTCTTCTCTCTGGGCCAGCAGCAGAGTCATTTCATCCTGCAGCCGGCGTTTGTCCTGCTGCAGACGGCTGATCTGCGCCTGCAGGGCCTGCTGTGTGCGCTGAGCCCGTCGGGTCACCTGCTGCAGTCGCCCGGCATAATTCTGCCTCAGCTCCTCCATCTCACGCTCCCACACGCGCTGCTTCTCCTCAAACACCTGCACGATGGCAGCCTCGCTCTGGTCCAGGTTGCGTCGCATGTGGAGCACCTGTGACGAGGGCGGGAGGTGGCTTTAGGTTTGGATCATTCTATGACTCCTTTTTTAATGTTATATGGCAAATATATAATAAACCGTTATTTTAGTTAGTGGAATGTTTTAAAAAAACATTCCAGAATTTAAAAAATGTTTAAATAATGTTCTTATAATTAAGCAATATTGTTAATATAACGTCTAAATAACTGGATGTTTTGAACATTCCCAGAACTTTCAAAATAATGTTTTTGTTACGTAGTGGAAACATTAAAGAAACTTAAGATTTGAGAAACCAGTGTATGCCAGTGAATATATTATCATCGTTAATGTTTCTTGGTTTTATTCTTCTCCGTGAAGCAACACAGTAAAACCCAAAAACATCCAAATTCAAGCTACAAAATTACAATGTGTCTTCAGAGGCTGTACAGTGTGACACCACAATGACCAGCAGCTACTGTCACAAACATTCAAGCAAAACATTTAGTCACAAACAGTAAAATATTTAGCAAAATATTGTCATCTGGACTAAAACGTTACTCCATAATGCAACTTACTTCCTGTTCTCTCTCCCACAGACGTTCCTCCAGGTCTTGAATAAGATCGTCTGAGGATGGTGAGGGTCTCAGAGGCGCTGGAGCGTCGCTTAGGTGACTCAGCCGTTGGTACGAGGAGGAACTCTTGCCCGATGAGGATCGTCCACTGTCAGAGGTGGTGATGCCATTCTGGTACCCCGGCTTGTCAAGTTTCTCCAGGGCGACGGTGCCCAGCCTGTTGATGTGGCTGGTGGAGGCACTGAGGGGCCCAAGCGCAGGCGGAGGGCCGTAGCTTGACCCCGTGTAGGTGGGCAGACTGGTAAGTGAGTTCCTCCCAGAATCAGACAGACTGCCCTGGCCAGCCCTGTTTGCAGCCGCGTGGGTCGCCCGACTGTTGGGACTGTCCTGCTCCCACTGTGCTCCGGATGGGTTCTGCCCGACTTTCTCTCCTCCACTTCCGCCACTCCCACTACTGCCCGGACCCCCACTCGTCCCCGAGCTGGTCTGAAGGGGACACACCAGGTTCTGCATGGAGTGAAAACTCTTGGGCACCACAGGTTTGAAAGCTGACGGCCGCACCACAGAGTCGTTGTTCTGAAACACACATTTAACATTCCAAAATGAGGCATAAAATGCAGATTAAAGAATGAGTTAAATAATTACGTGAGTTAAATAATGTGATTAAAGAATAAATCACCAAAACATGAAATTTATTTCTAAATGTATGGATGGATGGATGTGCTTTTTTGAGCTTCAGAATCTCGGGCACTATTCACTTCCATTATAATGCCGGGAGGAGCCAGAATATGATTATATTTCAGTTCATGGCCACTATAGTTTTATTTATGAGATCTTCTTCCTCTGAGCTTATTACAGCTCGTAACTGTATGGCAAATAAGGTGGTCTTTCACTTAAATTTATAGTGCTACCAACTTTGTGAATGTTTTGCTCTAAAAATATATATTGAGTTTAGTGCCCACTAGACTGGCCACCATTTGTAACAAAAAACCTTTGTGTGTTTTAGAAATGATGACTGTTCCTCAGATCTGATCTGAAGTCATCAAATGGATCTTTGTTCTGTACCTGTGCGTGCTCCAGTTTTCCAGAGACGGGCAGAATAGAGGGAGGGTTATCAGGCTTGGTCTTGTTCTTCTCGTTGTGCTGTGGAGGAGCTTGTTGGCTGCCATTTTTGTCGTTTGTCGTAAGCACTATGTTGTTACCGCACAAATCGAGACTCTCCCCGCGTCTGTGTCCTTCTCTGCGTGGCCCGGCGTTGGAGAACACGGCGTTGGACACCAGCCTGTCACCGTTGACCGTTTGCTGCCGGTTAGCGTTGTGAGCCGCGGCACGGTCGGTGTCTGTGGGGCCGCGAGTGTTGCCATGGTAATCTCTTTCAGCATTGTAGCTACGCTCGTCAGCGGAGACACCCTTTGCCTTAGTGCTGGGCCCGGGGAGACGGTCGGCACTAAAGCTGCGGTCATCCAGTCGGCGACGGGCCGAGTTGGGTGGTGGTGCGGCTGCCAGGGGGCCGTTAGGGGTGGTGCGGGTGCCCACGCTGCGCATGGTGATGGGCCGCTGACTGGAGGCCCCGCTCCCTACACTGCCCATGCCAGGACCCTCGAGTGCTTCACTCCGCCACCCTGAATGGCAGCACACAGGGGCATGAAGGGTACGAGAACACACACACTGCAACACAAACATACATAAACATAATAAATAACAGATAGTATACATATGGATACATATGCAATATATATGACAAATATATATATATATACACACAGGTTGGCGTATGCAAAATTATATATTTATATATTAAACATGTAAAAGCTGCTAAATTCAGAGTGCCACATCATTTCAATATATTCAAGTATGAGAACTTACCAAGTGGAATAAAACAATATTAGGTTAACAGTGCAAGAGAAAGCTGTCATAAAATCATCATTAATCAACAACATACTTGCGTCCCATGAGAATTATCAAAGCAAAACTTCTTCCTCCTCAAGTTAAACACTCAACAGATCTCTCAAACATCCAAAAACTCAACAAGAGTTTCTTAAGAGAAACAGTCTTCTGAAACCCATATACAGTGTGTGTGTGTGTGTGTGTTTGGTGTGTGTGTGTGTGCGTGTGTGTGTGTGATACAGCAGGGCCACACCTTGATATCTGTGATTATATGTGAAGTTAATCATCACCTAAAGACACGGTTGTTGTTCTGTTTCCTGCAAACAAAAGCTGAATTCACACAGAAGCTCAATGTGTTTCACCAGCTTTCATTCTTGATCCATTTAAATGTGACACTGATCTGTGTTTCTGGATGACAGTGTAACAGAAATTAACAAATCACATTAAATCTGTTCAGATCTGAAACACCTTCATTTATCTGTTTCCAAATAACACATATTCATAAAACACCACAATGAAACCCCAGCTAACGGGGAACGTTCACAAAACGTTGGCAATACCACCCCAGCTAACAGGGAACATTTTAGAACGTTGGCTAACGTTCCCTAAAGATTCTCTCAAGGTAAACTAAACAGTTTTGCGGTAACGTTAGTAGAACGTTTCCATAACGGTATATGCATCACATATCAAAAACGTTATCTTAAGTAGTTAGTGGAACGTTTCTTTAACATTACATAATAAAATGTTTGAATAACGTTCCTTGAACCAAGCAATAATGTTAATACAACGTCTGAAAACGTTTTGAACATTCAAGACGGCATTTTAATGTTTTTGTTTCTGAATGGAAACGTTGGGGAAACGTTCTTACCACTGAAATGGTTAGCTGGGATGGCACGCTACAGAATAAAGGTTGTTTCTGGGTTGTTTGGGTCATGAGCGCATGTTTACACAGCACGACACATGCAGCGTTGCAGCAGCGCCGCGCGCTGGATCCGACGCGCACGGGCACGTGCCGCCACAGTCACTCGCGCGCATTACATCATCGCTCACATGCTTGACTTCTTCTAACCCTGTCGCGCACATCTGAGCACGCTTCACTCTGTACTACACACTACACACCGCGTCCTCACACACACTGTCGTGATCATACATGCGTCGCGTTTGGCAGCCTGACGCCTGATATCTGACGCTCCCCGCGCGCAGCTGCAGCATCCGTATCAATAATACATGATCGGACTCACATCATCAGCTTGTTACTGTCACAAATGCATCGCTGTCGTGTCGGATGCGCGCTGCAAACGCACGTTTGTGAATAAAGCACAATGCACGCATGCATTTGTAAACACGCAGCACGGACGCTCTGCATTGGTGATTTAATGCGCGCGTTTAACTGCAATGCATGTGAAAGAAGCGACG
>JAZGTK010001714.1:0-36910 GCA_036877625.1 Ambastaia sidthimunki | reverse complement strand
CTTTTAATAGAGGCTTGTTAGTTGGTATCAGTTCTTTGGGATGAGAAAAGCATACATTACAGAGAGCAATCACAGCCTGTTCACTAATGGAATATAGCATGTTATGAGGGTTTGTGGTTGTAGGCTGGATGTTTTCCATTCTGAGACTTTGGCTTGGTACAGGGTTTAAACATTGTCATGCAGTTACCACAAATGTATGTTTAATCTCCCACAAGTGAACAAGCAGCAGGCTGTCATCCCCAGGTTAGATTTTATCTTATGAAAATATATCAAATACATACACTAGCATCTTACAGTTTGACACAAATGTAAAGCAATGAACTATTTGGCCTCCAAAAAGGAGCTTTAACTGGTTTTAGTCATAGAGTAGCTGTGTTCAGCTTTGTATTGGAGGCAAGGTCATAGTGTATGAAATATGGGATTCATTGTTGCATCCTCATATTTATCATTTATACTTTATTTTTAGTGACACATTTAAGGAAGAAAACCTTGCTTTAAAACGTTTTTGCTCAATGTCTTTAGTTTAGAAAAAGGTGTGCTTTAAGAGTTCACACTTAATCCTAATACTAATTTAAAGTGAACTCAGATCTTTTTATCCAGACTGTTAAATGTAAAGTGGCTGTGAACTAATTCAGACACGATTAAAAATGGTTCAGTGAGCGATTTTGTGGCTCATGGGAGGAGATAAATGTTGAGAAGAGCATTTACAGTTTTTTTGGTGGACCGTGGAATTTGTGGATTCAGCCGGGGAAGATGAACCCGTTAATTTAGTTAATTTTTCACACATGGCAGAGGCTTTATTGTGGGGTGTAGAATCCTTTATTTCAAATACAGCCCTTAAGCTGTTTCAGATACATTTTTCACATGTATGAAATCTATTGGTAAACAATGTCTTTGGCTAACGTCATAAAAACATTGAAGAAACCTTTGCTGCATTAACATTTGATTAACTAAAGGAGCCAGAGTTTACAATGGTAGCACCAGGTTTCAGTTTAGAAGATAATGTACCACAGACCAATGCAATTAATTAAAGAATTGCGTGGGATAAAACATTATTTAAACAACTTTAAGGAATGTTTAAAATTAACTTATCATACCTGCAAATGATATTAAATTGAGAAAATCTTCCAGCTCTTAGTATTTCTTACTGAAAACCACAATTAAACTGCATTTTGCTTTACTTCTTTAAATTTCTTCAAGGAATCGTTTAGCTGTTTATGTGAAATACACAATAATGTCATATGACAGCAAGTGTTAATTTTAGACCCAGGTTGCGAGACTGTACATCAGATACACTCTTTATGTTTGTTCCCTCAGCCCTAGATTTATTATTTATCAACTGAAAAACTCTGAAAGGCAGCCATGGAAAAACCCAATACAGTCAGGAAGTCAAAGTACTGAAAATACATCAGCTGGAAACATTAAAGTGATATGGCTTGCTTGATTTATTTATCCTGCAAAGACTTAAGTGATATAAAAATAGGTGTTATCCAATTTTTAAAAAACGTAACAATCGTTTTCTGTCTTTTAAAATGAAACTGAGACTATGAAGAAACCTTAGAAGTTCAGATGTATGATTCACATACATCAAGTAAAAATGAACAAACTAAACAATCAAAGCTGTGTTATACTGCTGCCCCCTTACTTCCTGTCTAGGCCCCTCCCATCACCCAATCACCCTTTCTCTTTTTGGTCCCCATGATGCCGTCCTCCTCAGTCCAGGGAAATCTTGCGAGAGACAGTTTGGTAAAAGACACCGGTGACCATCGAGCGGTATTCAGGGACTTTGAAAAGGTGGCGGTAGGCGTACGTGTTGTCGTAGGGTCGACCTCGGCTCACCAAGGTGCGCAGGTGTGCCTCGTTCACCTGGTTGCCTACGGACAGAACGTACAGCTCGATGCCAGCGTTGCTCACCTGCTCCACGGCTTTCTCGATCTGGTTGGTATTGACGCCTTGGGAACGACCGTCTGAGAACAAGAGGAGTTTCTTCTTTCTGTTCCTGCCGCCCTTGTAGCGGTCCATGGCGAAGGTGAGCGCGCTTGTCACCTGCGTACCTGCATCCTGGAACTTTGCTTCTGCAATCTGAGCAGCCACTTGAGTGGCATTAGTGGAAAATTCAGCCTCCAAATTGGCAGTGTTGCTATACTGGCCAACTCCAACCCGAACTTGGAAGCCCCGCGCTTCAGCAGACAGGAAACGCTTAGCCAGCATTTGTGCGAAGTCTTTAGTCATCTCGAAGTTTTTGGAGCCAACACTGGCCGAACTGTCCATCATGATGAGCACATCTGTGTTATCTTTAATCACAACTGGAAAAGAGCAAGATGTGAAAGGTCATTTTTGTTGTGGTCTTACTCTTAACACATCTGGTACAATGAGCTACTCAAACTCAGAGGCTATTCAAGGTGAGATTCTTGCCCCACATTCATGTCATTTGTATGGCACTATTCACACTACATATTAGATCAAAGCATTTTTGAAGTCCTTTTCATCATGGAAAAGACCATGAGTATTGTTAGCATGCAATTAGCTTTATCACTAAAATATTAATCTGACTAGTCAATCCTAATAATCAGCTTGGTTGGTTGGTTGGTCAACCACCCTGGCATATTCCTAGTGGTGATATTTTTGGTGGCGTTATTGACTTTAAAAGTTCAGCAAATAAAAACTTACTTGGACATGTATAATTGGGGCACTTCTTTTCTGTGGAAGAAGAGCATAAAGTTTTAATTAACATCTCAAAGTCACATCAAAAGAATCACTTGTAAAGTTCTAGAGTTTTCACTGACCTTCACAGATTTTCTCTGTCATGTTTTGCAAGAAATTCTCATCCAGAAGTAAGCCAAAGTTGTTCAGGACAAAGGAAAACCCTTTCCTGGGATCGGCTTTACACACGACATCATCAAGTTGTTCCTGATTTGGCTTCCTTTCGGCATAATCAGCCACACCAACTCCACCAACCTTCCAGAAACCAGAAGAGACTGAAGGTTTTATCCATCTTCATTATATTTATGCATTTGGCAGATGCTTATACTGCATTGAAGCGTGTGTATATTCTGGGATTCGAACCCTTGACTTGATCTACATCCTCTCTGGATGTGGTGATGATTTCATGGGATCCTCCCTAGAACATTTAGCTCACCAAAAAACTACAATTCTGTCATTATTTACTGATCCTCATGTCAGTCCAAAACAGTGATTTCGTTCTTCCACAGAACACAAAAGCGGAAATTTAGCAATTTTGCGCTTTTTTTCGTTTGGAATGACATGACTTTGAGTAACTGATGGCAGACCGTCAAACTAAACTCTTTGAGCTTTATTATGCTTTTGAAGACAACAAGTCTCAACAGGTTCCTCTGTTTCAGCAGTAAAGTATTTTTCTGGTGAGTGTGGGAAACTTCAACACTGTTACTGGAGAGTTCACTAGTTCCTTTACCTTCAGTCCTTTGCCACACAACACATTGAGGGGAACTTTGTCTCTGATGGTGTCTGAGCGTCCATCAGTAAGAACAATGATGATGCTCCTCTCCGTCACCAGCTTGTTAATCATGTTTTTCAGGGAATACTGCAGAGCTTCTCCAGTATATGTGGCTTCAGCTAACCAGCGCAGATTTTTCACAGCTCTGAAGAGAACAACAGACAGAATGCAGGTTCCTTAGAAATGACCTGCAAGTCATGGAGCACTACTCAGCTAACAGGGAACGTTCTTATAATGTTCGCTTAAGTTCTTTCAAAGCTGTCAAAATGTTGTTTTGCAGTAACATTAGTAGAACGTTCTAAAGTTATACATCAAACGTTATTCTTAGTAGTTAGTGGAACGTTTTAAAAACACTACAGAAAATTAAAAAATGAAAATTTTTTAAACATTAAAAAAAATGTTTAAATAATGTTTTTATAACCGAACAGTAATGTTTGTTTATAAAAAAAACCCCACAACATTACTGAATGTTACTAAAACTTTCCAAATAACGTTTTTGTTACTTAATAAAAATGTTATGGAAACATTCTTACAACCTAACATTGTTGGCTGGAAATGTTGTTATCGGCATATTTTGTGCAGAATGTGTTTTGCAAACAGAGCATCAATATTTCATACTGTTTCAGGTCTGTCAGGGTCTTTATGTTGGGGTCACCGAGCTGAACGACCTCCTGAGCATTAGGGCCGCTGTACTGCACCACACCAACACGGGACTCATTAGCACCAAACTGAGGACAAGAAACAAACCAGAGAGAATCAAGCTACACTATTACACTGTAAAATATATTTAGTGGAGCTCATACACGCAACCAATGTAATAATTTAAGAATCAACCCACTAATCTGAATTCACATATAACCACTAATCTGAATTCACATCTAATCACTAATCTGAATTCACATCTAATCACTAATCTGAATTCACATCTAATCACTAATCTGAATTCACATATAACCACTAATCTGAATTCACATCTAACCACTAATCTGAATTCACATCTAATCACTAATCTGAATTCACATCTAATCACTAATCTGAATTCACATCTAACCACTAATCTGAATTAACATATAATTACTAATCTGAATTCACATCTAATCACTAATCTGAATTCACATCTAATCACTAATTTGAATTCACATTTTAGAGTCACATATTGGATTCACATTTACATTTACGCAACTACAGTAGCAAATGCTTCGATTCAAAGTGACTTAAAATGCAATCAAGCTAAACATTTTATGTCCCTGGGATTTGAACCCACAACCCTGGTGTTGCTAGTGCCAAGCATTGCCAGTTACACTAGAGGAATGGCAGCTTACCTGTCCTAACTTGAGTCTGTCCATTACAGTTATGATGAAGTCTTTAGAAATGGCAAAGTTAGAAGCTCCGATACTCTCAGAGCTGTCCACAATAAAGGCGATGTCCAGGGGTCCACACTTGCATTCTTAACAGACAGAAAACACAACCACATGCAAGTAAAAATATGGCACTGCAGACAGATGAAAACACAAAACATTTATTCTGAAACACTGTAAAGTCTTGGTACTTACCACAACAAGCTGAAACAGAGAAAAAGAAACAAATTAAGTTGTGTGAAAGATCAAATTTGAAAGCGTCACACAGATGAGAAACTCATGTTCTCGCACACATTGTTTTAGCACATGACTGTGTTTTTGTTATTTTACACAGAAGATTTTGGTCTGGAAATAATAACCTGACATTTATTTACATTTTCAAAATTCCTGCAAGCCTGAACAACTCATGCGATGACCTCGATACGTTTTAAAAGTTGTTATTTAAAAAGTTTGCAAATGATCTAAACTGTGGTCGCAAATAACAGCAACAAAACATTAACACACTCACAGTAAAAGTCTAGCGTGAATAAAGCAAAACTAATATTTAGTTCGTGAAGAAAAATATGTTTTAAAACTTTACTACACACAAAGCAGCTTAATCCTAAGTGATTTGCTGGGCTGGAACCATTATAAAGTGGATATTTTTACTTTAGATAATTTTGCTTGTTTTTTATATGCCCCTGGGGTCTTAGTCACAGTATATTTCACACACTTATTTAACTGATTTAGTAAAACCACAATGTTTCATCTTCCATGAGAACTTCATAAAACTATCAAATGACACAACAACATTTTTTCATTACATCATCAAGTTGAGATGAATGCACAGGGTTACATGAACTGAAGCCCAAGGGGCGCTCAGGGAGGACAGCCAGAAATATCAGGGTTGCTTATGTGAGGGCGTTTCACTGATTTAAACAGCAGTCCACAAAACATTACTCAAATCTGATTGGCTATCGCTAAATCCCTTTCAAACCGATGCGGTTCTATTGCAGAGTTCTTACTCTTCAAAGCATGTTTGTTTTCTCCTCAGATGGTGATATTTAATATCTAAGTTGAGCCTCTAAAGCAAATATTTAGGATGAAGCAGCACAATATGCATTTAAATAAATCAACCACAGGTTAAAGCTCGTAGTCTCTGCTACAGAGTAATAGAACAATCAACATATGAAATGAATGTGACTGATTAAATGTGGATTTTGTAGAATTAAATTAGGCCTTAAAAGTATTGCCTGGGCCATATATGAATGGAGGTTTTATGCTAGTTTTTGTGCTAGTATCATGACACATCTTGTGGCGAATTCTTGATTCTGATTGGCCAGCTACAGAATTCTGTGTTCCATTTTCTTTTGTTTGATAAATGATGAACAGTATATATGACTTGTTCCTGACAATCTCCTGTTCTGTGCTGGATTAATCTGCAGTTACTTTCATCTCATAATGAAATCATTTAAATCTTAAGCAGTATTTTACGTCTGTGTATTTATTTATTAAAGTAGCCGTAATGAGTGCTTTGTGTCAGGGATCACCCAGTCTTTGTTTATCAACCTGTCTAGCTCACTTGCATAGTGACCTAAATAAATTCTTTTTTTCATTGTCTTCTGATTTCTTCCAGGCCTCGTCTGACCTTTTTGAATCTGCTCCACTGGCCTGTGGAGTTTTGTGACTGATCTGAAAACAGCTGGCTGAGTGTACTGCTGTATCATCATGGCATGAGTCTGCTCAACGGTTTTAAATCAGTGCGGACGACAACCATTTAAGGAGGTACTGAAACCGAGCAGGTTAGTGTAGCTTTCAAAGTGACTCACGGTTAAATCAGAAGACCTTAAAAACCTCTACTCACAGCACATCTTCATGATGATATCCAGAATCTCACATTCCTACGAGAAAGAGAGAGAGGGGGAAAGAACGAGAGACATTAATACGACTCAGATTTGAGCCTCTAACTGAGACTACAGCGTTTCTGCAGCTGATTTCCTCTGTCGCCATTTTGTAACACAAAATGGAGCCACAGAGTTCATGTTGCTTTAATTACAGGAAATTCTGCAGCGTGTTTTTGCACAGTTGCTCCCCCAACACTCGCAATTATTGCAAAGACACTTTGCAAGTTTATTTCCTCCTGTGCAAAAGGATGAATGCAAGAGTCCTGATAAAGGGGTCAGATCACCCGGTTTATGTGACACGGCTGGTTTAGCGAGCAAAAAACAGCCTATATTATTCTAGAGACAACGAGTGAACGAGTGGAAAATGATCATAAACCATTAAATTATGACTGTTCCAGTGCAAAAGCTTTTACTAACATGATAAGTGAACCTCAGGGAAAAATTAAATGATAACAAATGTGTGTCATGGCCTTTATTGCACATCTGTCCGGTTTACTTAACCAAGATCAGTTTATTCCATAGACAGACTATTGTAGTATGTGCTTGGACCTTTAAGATTTCCATTTCTACTGACAATGGAGAATTCAGTGGCACATCCAGACACATTTATTATTAAGAACACTGTCACCCTTTTCATTCCTCTTAGACTTCATACAGGAAATTGTGTTGGAACTTCTGTATCAGATTAGATCCAATTTTACGTGCCTTTCTCCGATTTGAGCATTTGGAAGCATGACACACAGTTTATGCATTTGATTCAAATTAAACTCACTCACATCAGCTCCTGCCGGTCCGGGTGGCCCTGGTGGTCCCTGTGCATGAGAATAAGACATCAAATGAACAACGTGCAGATGAAGTCACATATCAAAATCAAACGTGACTCTTTCTTTTATACTGACCAACATAAGATGTCTGCATGAGGGTCACTCTTTGTTTTCTTAGATGCTACACAATTCTAGCTCTGCCAAAGACAAGGCAAGAGGCCCAGACCCAGAATTGCTTTCCAAATAAGAGCATTTTTGAGACACCACTGTCTCCTCCTTTCTGGATGTCATCCAGTGGCAAAGAGGGACATGGCAAAATTGCAGCCTGAGAGAAAGTGTGCTTCCCACACACACTCATAATTCATAACACCAATCAACATAACTGATGAATTATACACTTATAAACTACCACTGGCTGTTTGGTTGTTTGCTTTTGAAAACGTGTTATTGCCAAGCGAATTTAAAATGCACTTGACCGCTTCTTCTTGCCATTGTGGAGTTTATTTGGAGATTTGCAAAACAGGGTTTAAATATTCTTGAGCTTAAAAGCAGTAGACGATTGTTTTCCAGATTATTTCGTATGCTGGTTGAAAGTCTCTTTACATCCTGATAGCAATCAGTAAGTAGAGTGGTTTAAATATACTTATATATACTCTGTGGAAGGTGCAGGACCATAAAATGTTCACCCAATCATTGCATTTGGTCCGAAAGCAACGATTGGATGTCCTGCTTGTCTGTCAAACTACAAAGAGGCGTGCAGACTTTTGGAGGAGGCGTGGCTTAAAAGTGCACTCTGATGGGGGGTGGGATCTTATGTTTACAAAGCTAGGTTGCTATTGCTAGGAGCTCCAAACTTAACTACCTTTAAATGAGCATGAAAAAGTTGACTTTTAAAACTGTATCAAGACACAATAAAACTTGTTTCTCCTGGCTAACTTTTATTTGGCAGTCAAAAAGTTTCTCTGTTGTTCACATTAAACAGGATTTCTCAACAGAAGGTGAAACAGAAGGTTTACTTCAGAGTTCATGTTCAAAACTAACAGCAGAACAGTGTTGATGTTTCACTGATCCACAATACCAATATAACATTTACAGCAGGCCAGAATCGGACAAAAGCACCATAAATGGTGCAAAACATGGTGCTTGTTGGAACCTTCACTGGAGAACATGTGATATGGATCTGTATATAATATTTCATCATTAAATCCTAATGTAATGCAGTTATAGAGTCAACACAGATTAAACGCATGAAATGGATTAAAAATCGTGTTCACACTCACAGGGTTTCCTTCAGGTCCTCTGTGGCCTTTGGCTCCTTTCAGTCCAGGAGGTCCATTGCTGTTATTCTGTGAGACACAATAAATTAATATTTAGTTTGGAAAAACACAGTGATTTAATAGACAAGCAAAGATTAGGCTGTTTTCCCTTATATCAGCTTCCTTATATAAACCAAAAACACCAACGATGAAATGGTTTGAAATTTACAGTAAACAACTGAAATAAAATCAATATTAAGTAAAACATTTTCTGTAATTTTTAATATCATTTCTAGTTTGCAATTATTAATTTGTATTTTGCATGTATCAACATTACATTGCTCTGTATTCCGGTCTCTAGTTATAAAAACATATTGGTTGTCTACTAATAACTAAAATGAAATAACTAACCATTGACTTTGTGGCAATCATAAACATTTTGATCAACCGTCCTAAATCTAGTGCCTGCGTCTACCAGACAACAATCTCTCTCGATAAAAACAATGTTTGTCATCAGGTTTGTGGTCTCTTCATCTTTTGCCCTGCAGATACATTTGTGTGTTATAGTGCCGGATTATGGTTAGGCTGGTGAGATAATACTAACCAGCTGTCTCCTTTTAAAGTCATCTTACTCATGCTGCTTCAATTACCTTCAAAGGCCACAACCGCCACAGACGTTAAACTAGCAGCCTCACAGTGAGGACGAGTTTAAGCGATATGTCACGTCATTGTTGTTTTGGCTCCCCATCATTACCTTGACGGATAGAGAACTTATTCCGGGCCCCTTGGGTTTGGGAGAGACCGATGGAGCCCAATCAAATGTTTACAAAGACACAAAAACATTTCCAAACAGTCCTGGTGTGAACACAATTCAAATACCTTCACATGAGAGGCCATGAGTAAGAACGGGGTTCCTCAGAGACCAGGACCCTTCAAAACGATGTGCACACACTATTAAATCAAACCCGTATTATTTAACATTATGAACAGAAACATCGCAAATTATACTGATGTCACTTTAGCAAGAACACAGTTGCCAAATCAAAGGTAAAAGGCTGAAAATCATGTATGATAACAGAATGCAGAACATGTATGAGATGTTTGCAGATACAGTGACCACGGCACCTGGAAACAGCTGTTCTAGATTAACCATAAGAGAAGCTCAGATATAAACACTGCCCACCTCACTGCCCACCCAAACCAGATTCAACAGACGTCCAATTTTCCAAAGAAAGTGTGTCAAACTCTCTGCCACAAACCTAGAATCTCCTGAGTGGTGGACAAAAGTCCCGAGCCCACCCTTAAATCTTTATACAAGTCTTCAATAGTTGTGTAACCTTGGAATTCTAGGAATATTCATTGTATTAACATTCTTGCTTGGTTATAGGAATGTTATTCAAACCTAAAAAAAAATCAGTAATGTTTTTAAAACATTCCACTAACAACTTTGATATGCAACATTAAAAAATCCTTCTACTACAGTTACTGCAAAAGCGTTTTTGATAACTTTGAGAGAACGTTAGCCAACATTATGAGAACGTTCGCTGTTTCCCTGGACCCCACTTTTTTCATCAATTGTTGGGGAAAGTTTAAGTACATCTTATCTTAACAAACTGCATTATGGATGCATTACTGTAACAGAATCTGCCAAAGACATCTTCAGCACAAAGATCACGATGTATAAACAGTTTACACACGTGCTGAAAATGTGTATGTCTCATGCAAACATGCCATGTGATTGATTCTATAGCATAAACATTATACAGTATACATTCAACCATATACATGAATCTGCATCCAATCACTGCTTTACATTCACAGTATACATTTTTTCACTGCTTTGTTTTGAACTTTCCATGTTTTTGTTGATGATATGAGTTGTATGTATTGTAAGTTGCTCCAAACTTTAAGAGAGAGAGAGAGAGAGACATATGCATGTGTGTGTGTGTGTGTGTGTGTGAGGTGGAACTTTGAAAGCTGATCTGTTGAGGGTCATCGTCCTTTCGTGTACAATTAAACAAATGTGTGCAAATTCTTCAAGTTATACAAGCACAATTGTAAGTGACTTTGTATTTTGAAATACAAAAATGTTACAGTATTTTTTTTAATGACACATTATGCTTTAAGCTATATATAAGCATATAGAACTCTCAGATCCTGTTTAAACTCATTCCACAGAATTCTACAGAACCAAACAAATGTCAACAACAAACAATCAGAAAACAGAAAGTCATCAGATCCCATCTGGGCCTGTTCTTAACATTCCATGTTCTGCAATGTGCATGTTTTTGTCACGTTTTCCAAACCACTACGGTCTGGCCAGCCAACCACAGTGTGAGGCTGACGGGACAGGTTCATAAAAAATAAAGAAAGCCAAACAAAGAAACAAAAGGCATCTCAATTTCCTCTGCCGGTGAGAGAAAAAACATGTTGTTCATTCTTAAAAAAGAATTTCTTCAGAAAGGAACATGCCCTGCCAACAGCCAATGATTGAAAAAGTCTTTTACATGTGCTGTTCCTTTGAAGTTTTGGGATTTGGATGAACGAGGACAAACACAGTGATGAATAGTGAAGCAGTCTGGTCGTAAGATCACCAAAAACACACTCCAGATGAATCAAGATGAAAGCTTGTGAGCGTATGTGTTTGTTGTGTATTATATTATATATTTTGTGTCCGCTTGTCCAACCACAAACGAAGCACCAACCACACGCAAGCAGACGGCATTGATGGAAATGAAACAAGCTCATTGCTTTGACTAAAGCATGTGTTAAATGTTTATGGAAAACATCCACCTCTCAGTTACAATAATGAAGCTCTAATATTTCACATAATGTATTAGGGGTGGGTGGATTGAACAAATTCATATAACAGTACGAGTTAATTTATATTGTGGTAATGATATATATCATATGGTAAAAGTTATTTCACTGTAAATTAATACAAATGTGTATATTTATTAAATAACTATATGGTAAAAGCTGTGTTAGGGAATTCAGATTATAAAATATTTCACTAATGACAGGTAATTAATCTTACTTGATCATTTTCTTATCTGATGGACGTAAACAAATTATAGCCAATGATTAATAAGGCTCACATTATATAACACAAAAGACTAAAAACACTGATCATATCTTCATCATCATCATATCTACCACACGTACGTTGCAGGTGTTCGAAAGTTTCTTGCGACATATTTAAATGCAATCCACGATGCATTACAAGGCTTGCAACACATGCTTTTGTTGTGATGCCACAATTACTCCATTGGGAAGTTTTAAACCCTGAGATTCAAACCTTGCAACATCTACATTCTGTGTGATTAGACCATAAAAAAACAAAGCATTAGAAACTTTAGAAAAGTTCAGCAGTTTTAATCCTGCAGATGCACAAACGGCCTGAAACAAAAGATCAAAGAGCAGAAAATGTGCGACGTTTCTTGAAATATTACCGCCGCAGAAGCCCACAGTTTGACAACATAAACACAATCCCTGTTCATTTCCAAAAGACTTCCAGCTCCCAGTGAGATAAAAATGAGCAGTGACCCCAACAGATCCAATTTTGTTGTTTCATGCAAGCTACCAGTGGTCTTCTGACCACCCCAGATGGACAAAGTTGTTTATTTTGGGTTTAATTTAGAATATTGTGAATGTAAACAGACAGGGAGCAAAATGATTGCATCTCTGAGCTGTTTGCACACGTGGGTTTAAAAAGGATTCAAACACCACATCTCATGCAGGGCTGGAACATGAATAAATCTCCTTTAGAGACATCATTTTGAACAATAGAGTGTAAAGTGATCTATTTATTTAGGTCTGCGAGAGTTTAACTTAATATAATACATGTGTTTCCTCAGAATGAAGAAAACGACCACAATAGCTTGCAATAACTAGCCGGAAAAGTCTTCAAAGAGGTTTTCAGCATGTTGCTATGTAGTTGCTAGGGTGTTTGGGGGGTTGCTAAGGCCATTGCTAGGAGGTTGCTAGGATGTTCTGCAGGGTTGCTAGGTGGGCACTAAGGTGGATGACATCTTGTCGAAACACTGCAAAAGCCAGTCTATTGGCTATTCTGAAAACAATGTTGTGATGTCATAGGTGAAGCATCTTACTGGTGTACTCATCAAGTCACCAAATCTTTGTCTCCTCCACTTCCTAGTTTCCATGGTTAGACACAGAAAAACAGCCCTTGAACACATGTGATGTTTTGTGAGTGTTGGAGACTCATCTGTTGGATTAAAGTGTCCGGGGGCTGTTTAAGAATGTAAAACAGCTGAGGAGTCTGGCTTTACAAAAAAGTGTCTAAATTGTCTTTCCAAAGAACTTCTGCACTCTGTATCTAACAGCGAAAGTTCAATAATTAATAGTTTTATTGTGTATCCAAGCCATTATTTCATTCATTTGACTTCTATAAAAGCCCTTGTTTGTTAGCGTATGCATTCAACAATGACAAAGTTGTTTGCCTCGCCTGGTTTAATGAAAAAGAGATGTTCTCATAACAGCCAGAGAAATTTAATATCAAAAGATCTCCTTTTAAGTCATTTCAATCCAAGGTGTCAAAAAAATATAGCCTTCCATAAATAAAAATACAAGCCTTTGGAAGACTGCTACCCTGACAACCAAGAGACACAACGGCTGTCTGTCAAAAATCTGATGATGCATGTGTGACTGCCACACAAAACGCGTTCCCTGGGAATCGAACCCACAACCTTTGCACTATTAAAGCAACGCTCAGTTAAGCTATCAGGAACGCTTTTGAACAACAGTGCTTTTGACAAATGCAGTAGTAGGTTTGAAATAATGTTCATTCACATGAGACAACATCAGTAACTTAATAAAGTCGTTTCATCTTACAGCAAGACCAGGATCACATGACCAGCGGAAAACTACAAACTAAATATCAGTAATTCATTTCACACAAGTGCTTTACGTAAAATATGAGCATCAAATTCCTGCGTTAACCCCTCGTTCGTGGCACTGCTGTGAAAAGAACTTGTGCTGACAAATGGGTTGAAATTATCTTCTGTGGTACTTGACAATATGCAGAAATTCTGTCGTGAAAGCTTAACTTGTGCTGAACCCAGCAAATTCCTTTAAAAGAGAATCTATCAGAAACAGATTAAGACAGGGAAGGAAAACGGGAGGAAAACGATACGTGCAGCACAAAAAAACTGGCATCTGCTGAAAGGATGGAAAGATGAGAGAAAGATAAAGAAGAAAATGAACAGAAAACAGACACTGACACATTCATCATTCACTTACATCTGATCCCGGGTCACCTGGTTCTCCATCATCTCCCTTGGGTCCAGGAGTTCCTTTTCCTCCCTTAAAAGAGAGAGAGAGAGCGAGAGAGAGAGAGAGAGAGAATAATTAGATGAGAGGGAATCTCTTATCAACCACCTCCCCCTCAGTGTCTGTACGATGAGCTTCAGTCTAGACGATTAACATCTGTAGAGAATGAGTGAACTCAGCTGTCTGTTGCAACACAACCACCTTCTGCTGAAGGACCCATTGCACAAATCCCTGATGAATCAAACCAACTGTGTTTGCTAATGCTAAATTAGATGCAAATGAGATGCAAAAATGCTGGGTGGCAGCCAATTACTGTGAGCTAAAGGGAGTGATGTCTAGTATATGTTTTGATAAATGTTACTATATTGATTTAAGGCTGCAACAGTGGGTGACAAATGGTGCACAAACCCCAAACCCTAGAACTAGGCCAAACCCTAAATCCGATTGGTTGAATGTTAAATGTTGAACCAGGAACACTTCCTACTTGGTATAGTTATGGTCACCGTGGTAACACACAGGGTTCTCTGTGCTATTAAACTTTCTTGATGTTTAGGATACTTACTGGTTCTCCTGAATCTCCTCTTGGTCCAGGATAACCCTAAAACAACGCAAAGCACATCACACTTATACACTGTGTACTGAATATGATGAATATGAAGGGTTCATTTACATTGAATTGAAAGATACCTGGAAACCATGGCAACCCTCAGTTCCGTTTCCTGGCGGTCCATCACTTCCCTGTGAGAGAAAAAAACATCACTACAGTCAGTCAGCTGAATCTGGTTGGTTAAAACCTAAAAAGATACAAGACACAGTAAATAGGACTAACTCACCCTCTCTCCCATCAGGCCTCTGTCTCCTGGGGCCCCTTTAATTCCTCTGGGCCCTTTAGATCCCTAACACACATACAACATGGATGAAGTTCAGTTATTGCATTTCATTCTTCAGTGTCACTGAAATGTGTGGCACAAACATAGACAAGCATAGACGCAGCCTTACTCACCTCTGGACCGGTAGGACCCTCATCGCCACGGTAACCTGGTGGCCCTGGCTTTCCTGCCTCACCCTGTTTGAGAGATTGGAAAACCGATGTTTTTTTTAAAAACATTTTTGAAAGAGTGCAGTTTTGTTCAAAAGAAAGAAAAACTATGAACACATGGTGTTACACCTACACAAGTTAAACAAGCGTGAAAATATGTGCATGTTTGAATGCAATAAAAGTGAATAGTGACTGAGTTTGTCGAAACTACTAAGCAATTCGTAACTATTTACATATTACCGATTTGATGGCTAATTCATAAATTTGAATCTCATTTGTATGTTTACTTTCAATCTGCTTTCACCCCAGTAATGTTTTTTTTCTCAAAAATGTTTGTTTATGAACTAATCAAAAAGTACGAATTCGCCACATAAAGCAGTTCTGTTTTCCTGTGAGATCTGGTTGGTCACCAATAATCTTCATAACATCTGTAGTGATCCACAAAAGAAACAAGTCATGGGTTTGGAATAACATAAGGGTGAGTAAAGGATATAGTATTTTTGGGTGAGCTATCCCTTTAAGAATCAGGGGAGTGGATATTCAACACAGAGGGCCATTCACGGCCAGATGACACCATATAGGTAAAAGTTATCTTATGTCTTAACGTTTAGTTTTTATTGTTTATATCTGAATCTCAAGCTAAAAATACACTTGCGGTAAGTGACTCAGTAAAAATCAGCGATTGTTTATTCTCATATGCAGCAAAACTTTTCCCAGAGAGGAACTGACACATGGCTGAATTAAATCAGTCAAATAACAGACTTTGGAAAGCAGGTTTGTGCTCATGAGTTCAGAAACTCATCCAGATTTCCACCTATTTGCACACTCGGTTCTTTTCCTCCCACCTGCTTTACTCTGCTGGAAAATAACCCTGCCAGGACACAAACCAACAAAAAGAAACTTTCTTTCTCATAGCTGTTACTACAGCTCCTTCTAACGTAAGCCTAAAACCAACGACATGCTGGTAATATTAAGTGTGCAGCGGAAACACAAAGTTACAAACATCTGTGGAAATGCCGGTCCTCACATAAAATCCGTTTACATTCACACAACTGTCAGATGCTTTAATCCAAATCCACTTTCAGCACATTCAAGGTATGCGTTTTATCCATTTGTGTGTTCTCTGGGAATTGCACCCATGACCCTGGCATTGCACGCTTTAATCAAGTATATGTGGGAATGCAAAGCTCAGAGCAGATGGGACATGTAATGGACATGTAATTTTCTGTTTTTGAGAAACAACAGGCTGTTGAGAGAAGACCATGAAACTGAGGAACCATTCCGCATGCACATGCTTTAAACGCAGCTAACACAAAAAACTTTAGAGCCCTGAGAAGAAACAGATTTTGCTCCTGTAGAGGGACGTTAAGTGCTGACAGAACCAGCGTAAATGAGGTTCCTTGGTGCAGCTAACAGGGAACCCAACTAACATGGAATGTTCTCAAAACAATGGTTAATGTTCTCTAAAAGTTCTCCCAAAGTTATCGGAAAATGTTTTAGCAGTAACTTTAGTACAACTTTTTAAAGGTTATGTATTGCATATATCAAAACTGTTATTCCTAAGTTAGTAGAACATTGCTAGAACTTAAAATGTCTAACGTTTTTGTTACTTTATGGAAATGTTACAAAAATGCTGTAACAACACAAAATTGTTGCTAAGAAGCATCTGTAACAATTAATTAGTTCATACTTAATATATCCACTTCCATTCATCCCCTTTCTATTCTAATATGAACTCTACTTGAGTAGGAAACCTCCAAAACAATCTTTATTTCCTTTCAACTAACAAACAATCTAGTGTTTTTAATGTGATTATGATCTGGGTGGAGAAGAATTACAGCCTAAATGAGTTTCAGACCTTCATTTAACCCCACAGTTCTGCTCAAATGACATCACCTTTTACTACATAAAGCATAAGCTATTTCTGTCAGAGGAGAACATTTGTTTCTTGGTATTAAAATACATCTGCTGAACTGCATCTGCTGCTCGGGTCTGAACTTGACCCACCATGTCTAACAATGTACATCTGGAGTCCATCTGATCTCAGGAACTTATAGATCTTTCATTCTTTTCTTCTCCTGCAGCCACAAAAAGCATTTTTCTTTGTTCTTTAGGTTACTTTATATCGTAGCTTAGAGAATACAAGGGGCCTCTCAACATGCCTGTGTACTGAGTTCATAAGCTTTCATCTTGTTCAAACTCTGGACTAGGCCCCTGTGTTTACATACTACACAATTCTGCCTGGACCCCATGAAATTAAAATTATGTGGCTTTCAGTCCATATGTTAGCTGATTGTTATTTCCAAGTAAATGTTAACAAAACACAGGTTTTAAATTTAGTGTCTCTCTCGCCTGGGAAAACAGCTTAAAAATATTGATGACTCATCCTGCACTCAACAGATTTTTGTCCAATCAAATGTTAGAATTGACTGTTCCTGCTCCTGGAATAGAAAATCATGGTTCGTGGCTGTGATGTAACTAAAGCTTATTGGCAAGGTTGAAAAAGAAAAAGAGATTAGCCCTATATGATCACAATGTAGAGAACTGCTCTTGTCGAACTTACCGGTTGTCCGTTTGGTCCTGCTGATCCCTCTCGCCCTTGCTCACCTCGGGGTCCTGGCTCACCCTACAAGAATTAACCATCAACATCAACGTCCACTGCATCATTCTGTTAATATATTATTTTTCTTCTTGAGTGCATATAAACCAACAGCTTAGGCTGTCAAAGCAATTTACAGAATAAAACGTACATCATTCTTATCTAATGAATTTGTTTAAAATAGTGTGTGTGCACATGTTCTCAAACAGTATATTATAACTGATGCAAGATGTGTTTATTTTGATGCAAAAATGTGTGTTTGATTTTCAAGAGCCATTTTACTCATCAGTGGGGAAGAAATACGATCAACATAACATCAACATTATTCCAAACTAACTTAAAATGTAATAAAATAAATATATTTAATCTTAATACATGTTCTTGGTTTTATTCATGCAGGTTTTTCTAAACATAAAAGTGTTAGTAATCTTTTACTATCTTTAACCATCTTATTGATTTTACTATCAATAGAACCATCTTTTATTAAAATGTATTATTTTTTAAACATCACCAAGGTTTTATTCTATATGGGTTCTATTCTATTCTATTCTATTCTGATGGCTTTTCAGGATGGGATTTTTGGTTTAATCTTTTAATAAAAAACACTTTGTGTTTTTAGAAACAATAGCTTTTTGGCTAATGTCACCAATGGAAAAACTTCAACCAATGGGTTTCACTAGGGAAGCATTTTCTCCACAACTGAGAGTTGGCAAACTTCACATTTTACGATATAATCAATTCCCAATGGATAAAATCAGGTTGCTTCCTACATTTTTTAACTTGATTATTATGTTTCACAATCATTAAATTGACTTTGAATGTTTGTCTTGACTTTAAACTGTTTATAGTGTTTTAACATTGCATGTGAAAGGTGCATTATGGGATAGTTTTGGGTGGCAAAATATAAACTCACAGGCTCGCCTCTAGGTCCTCTGTTACCACGGGAACCTTGTTCACCTTTCTCACCAGGTGTGCCCTATAATTATATAAAAAAATGTACATTCATAACACTTAAATATCTCAATTATCTGACCCCTGCACACAGGCCACACACACATACGAAAGAAAAAAGGGACCCACGTACAAGGAAACTGTTTCGATTAATGAAATAAGACATCTATTTACAGTAAGACAGAACAATCTTAATGCTCGATTACTTTGTCTCCTCTCGGCCCATCTGCCCCCGGTGGTCCCTGAAACAAGAGGAAGAAATGGAATGAACTGTTAGATAACACAAAAGTCAGGTCTGTCAAACAGTATTACAGTGTAAATACTGAAGTGTGTGAAAGTGTTGTGAAAACTCTTACATCATCTCCTCTCTCGCCTTTATCACCGTTGGCACCGCGGGGACCTTTGTCTCCCTGAAAGAACACCATTTTTTAAATGTACACCATTACACAAAGTTAGGGAACAATGCGTTAGGGTATATTTGCCATAGTAGCAATTGGTTATTACATTAAAGAATTCCTCATTAACTTCCAAATTATAATTTGACGTAATACTTCTAAATTCTTTTGAAATATTCCATCACATCTCAGTGATAAAGAAGTTATGTACCTTTCCCCCTGAAGATCCATAATTTCCGGGTCTTCCTGGTTCGCCGTCTCTGCCAGGTTCACCCTGAAAGGGACAAATAAACCCAGTAGATATGATCAGAAGACGTTTCATTGCTGTAGATGACTTCCTGGGTACACCAGCTGTTCATACAGTGACCCTAAAATATTTGGACACCTGTGTCATACAGATGTGTGAACACTAAAACTCTGTAGTCATTGTGAAATGACTTAGCTAGCTGATGCTAGGCTTTTGATGTTAAACTGGTATCCTGGTTATCAGTTCTGACTCTTACTTTTCCTCCTTTGGGTCCATAGGAACCAGGATCCCCTTTAGGTCCTGTTTCTCCTTTTGAACCCTGTAAGATGAAATAAAAAATATAAATTATGATTAAATACATGCAACCATACGTATATTTCTTTAGTAGCCGCTTTATCACACAATACAGATGAAAAACAAACACACTGCTGCAGAGAAGAATTTCTGAGCTTGGATGTCAGATTTGGTAAATGTTTGGCGGTTCAAGACACAAACATGCTTCGTTCTCCGTCCAGATGGAGGCTGAGTGGAAACAGCCGCTCGTAAAACCGAGCGACGCACCAAATAGCCAATCAGCATCGCTCGAGGATGAGGGAATATTTGCAATTGGCTACACAGAACAAGATCCATCTTCTCAGCCAATCAGCTTCCGACACATATTTAAAGATGTGGATCTACAACCTTCAACAATCTTAAATGCATCTGGATCTAGTCAGTATCATGCAGCCTCGCAGACACGCCCAACTTTCACACACGCTGAACTCACGGGTGTCTATAAACACACACAAAACTTTTGTAAACACCTGGAGAGGTAACAGTCATACTCACATCAGGCCCCGGTGACCCTTTGCAGCCTGGAAGACCTGCAAACCCGAGCTCACCCTTTGAAACATAACACAAACACACAAAACATAAACACTTTTTTTCATGTGGGAGTTGAGGCAGCGTGGAGGTACAGTGTGGGGTCAGAACTGCATGCAGTTAACTTAAGAATGACATCATGCTAGGAGATGTAAGAAACAGAGTAAGTGTCAGGCCAAGTAATTGAAGACTTTACAATGTGGATGAAGAAAAATAGCAACAGATAAAGATAAAGGTAGTAAATTAAATCACGAAACGCAGGTTTTACAGTGTTTTTAGATGCGCTGTGAGCAGATGTGAGGGGAGTGCAGACAGGGGACAGCGATATGTTAAGTGGAAAATGTTCTGAGGAGTTAAGAACATGCTGAGAAGACCCAGTGTTGAGGACAACCTAAGGTCAAAGGTCAGAGCCACAAAAAAACACTTTTCCCAAAAGGGAAACAATTGAGAGGAGATGGAGAGCAGAAATGGAAAAACGTTAAAAATAAAACAGACTGGATGTGCTGAGAAGAGAAACAGTTACTGTACATACTGTTAATGTAAAATCTTACACAGGAAACCAGAGAAAGCAAGACAGGAAGTTGAGAGAAACAACATTTTGAATTACACGGCTGTGTTGAAATAAACAAATGTTTACCCATATTTACTTTAAAGGAACAGTTCGCAAGTCATTTTGGATTTTGGTCCCCATTCATTTAAAATAAATAACTCCTTTGGAGCTCCACAAAAATAGAGTAGAACTGTTTCTTTAAGATGTCGGGTGTTCTTTCAATATGTGTGTATTAAAGGAACAGGACGGACAGACTTACCTTCCGCCCATCAGTGCCATCGAGACCATGTTCTCCTTTGTCTCCCTGAAATGACCATTGAAAGCGTTTTAGCATGACAAACAACTTTATCGCTGAAATGGAAAGGATTATGTAATTAAAGATTTATGATAACTGCTCACCTTGAAACCTCTATGTCCTCTCTCTCCCTGTGGAAAAACAAGAGTGTATTAGTGACATTCTGCAATTCCGAAAAGAATCCTAGGATCAAATAAGTCATTCGGAATTTGCACGGATATCATTTCTGTTGAATCAGCAAGGAAGCTCAGCTTGTTCATGCAGTAACATTTTTACTGTTATATATTATATCAAATACATTATTCTTAAGTTGTTTAAAAAAAATTAAATAAAGTTTTCATAACCAAGCAATAATGTTAATTCCCAGAACTTTCAAAATAACAATTTAATGTTTTTGTTACTAATGGAAATGTTACGGAAACGTTCTTACAACTTAAAAATGTTAGCTGAGTTTTTACCTTTTCGCCTCTTATTCCTTGGTCTCCCTGAAAAAATAAAAATATTACAGATTAATTCTTCAGCAGGAGCACACAAATCAACTGTAACACACACAGATGTACTGTAAATATTTGGCAGAGAGTATTAGACAAACCTTCATTCCCTGGTAACCGACTGGACCTTGGTCACCAGTGTCTCCCTAACAGGAAAAGCAGAGGAAATAAGCATTAATGAGAAAAATAAAATAAGGTTTTTATAAATAACTAATGCAAAGAATCTGTTAACAACATGACTGTCCTCTTGAATCCTTTCATAATCTCTCAAAACTACTAGTGACATGAGTAACAGACCTGGTGGCATTATTATAATCAGAGGATAAACCAGGAAACAAGTAGGTTAGGGGTGCAGTAAATACAGAAGGATTTTTTAAATACTTTCTCCCTTCTACGGTTAATCAGCAGAGACATGTATAAGTAAACTATTCACAGCGTGACTTCCAGAAAAGTTGAAACACTCTGGCACTTATAAACCATTGCTTTGTACCTGCATCAAGATAAATATTTATACATTCTTATAAAACTCAGTGACAAAACAGATCTGCAGTGTGGAAAATCAAAGAAATGTGAACGGCACTAAATTCTCATGAAATAAATTCTACAAAGGCTGTCAGGAGTCTTATTATATACTGTATTGTATATTATACTTTATCTACACAATCAACAGTCAATGTTAAATAATGGAAAAGCTGGCTCACTCACCATTAACTATTTAATAGTGTAGCTGGATACATTCCAGTGTGTGTGTGTGTGTGTGTGTGCGTGTCCTCATCAGTTTAGTAAATCCCCAAATTTAGTAAACCTGTTTGTGTATTTGTACAGTATGTGTTAGGCAGAAAGGAAATCAGAAAATTCAGAGAGCTATTCCATCATTCTGACAGATCGAGAAGTTGTAACAGCTGCAGAGGATGAAAGTCACTGTGTCTCTGAGCAGCTGTGGGTCAACTCAGGGTTTCGCTCTGATTTTTGTGACCCAGAGACACATGAGACATTTACTAGAGTGAATGATCTCAAACCCACATGAATGATGTCAAAACTTGATCAGCATGTTAAACACTTTTAATGAAGGAATGTGAGGTATTCTGTGTGGCTGACCCATATGCTAATTTTTACTCAAGAGGTAAAAATGAGAGTTTGTTTAAATCTGTAACCCTATAATACAGTATATCAGCAATAATAAAGGTGAGGCTTGCCTAAACATCAGAGATATGAATTATGACCGGTTTGTTTTCGGGATCAGTGGTACATGAAAGAAAACAGGAAGTCTGGAATAATGTCTCTCTACATCTTTTCTGTGTCTCTCCATTCTCTCAAATTTCTATCACTTCCTTCAGCATCCTTTCTTGATCTGATCAACAGAGGAAAGCAGATGCTTACCGGAGGGCCAACATCTCCTTTCTCTCCCGGCATTCCTGGTCTTCCAGGCTCTCCCTGCAGAAAAGGGAAAAGTTATTGCCACAGTCTATGGTCATATGTCAGTACGGATGGATGGATAAATCGCTGGACTGGTAGACGAACAGGCAACATAAACAAACATACAATTTTGCCTGTATTTCAACTATTACTTACTCTGTTTCCTGGATCTCCAGGTGGTCCTGGGGGGCCTCCTGGGGGCTATAAGTAAACATCATATAAAAGAAAAAGAAAAAACGTTAAATTGATACAGATTGAAAAGATTTATTACTTTATTAATGTTTGAGAGGAGCAGACAGCTAATGTGACTTACACTGCAGTCAAAGGAGCAACACTGAGGGAAAGATCGATAAGATACGATTAATTTCACCACCAAAACAATCCTAATACAACATCAAACATCTGTTCATTAAAAAATGAAACATACCACGTCCTTGGTTTCATTTGTCTGAAAGGGAAAACAAAAGAAAGGAGATGATAGCATCAGAAAAATCTACACGTAAGCCCTGCTTACAACAGTTAACATTTTTGATGCAGCACTGATGAAAGAAGTTTAGAGATTTATAGTTACTGATCTGATGTGTTTACCATCATCTGTATAATTAATAGTTGTACCACACACATAAAATAAATATTCACTCATGCAACTCTAAGCAAAAGATGTTTGAGGAAATCAGCTTTTTGTGCCAATAAATCCACAGGAGAAGCACACAAACAGGCTTGTTGTGGCTCATTTGTGGTGACACTCACAATGATGTTGATGATGGATCGAATGGTGCTCAGCTGTGTGGAGCGTGAGTCGTCCGCAGCCGTGAAGTTTTGTCTGTAATTCTTGTTTGTGGCGATGACAGACAGTCTGGTGTCCTGGGAGAAAAACAATTAAAAGGAACAGCAAAAATTATTGCTTGTCGAAATGTCTCTATTTCTCACGCAACACACCAAAGCTTTCATTACACACTATTGAATTATGTATACTCAGCATTTCAGTCTGGTCCACATTCAACGTGAAAACAACAACATTTTTTACAATGGGTGTTAAGATGCTTTTGTGCTTTATGTCACACAACAACAGAAACTGCAGACAACACAACACAACACATTTCAAGTCTATACAAGTACAGTATCTCTTACTGTATATACAGTATCTCCTACTGTACAGTACCTCCTGGTCAGGTGAGACGGCAACAGCGAACACTTTAATGGCGTGTTGCCGTGCCTCGTTGGCAGCCTCCTGGATCCCACCGCATGGCTCCTTGTATCCGGTCACCGGGTGACCATCCGTCACTACCACAATGTATTTGTTCTCGTGATAGTGGCTGCCGCTGGAGGCAGATGAGGAAGTTGTTTTCAGAAACAGTTACACAATTTAAACTAAATGTAACAATGCTAATGTATAAGTTTCTCCACATTCACATACGCTCTCAGCAGCTCGGCGATTCCCTCTTTGATGGCACAGTCGGTGTACGTTCCCTTGCCGATGTATTTAATTCTGTCGATGGCGGCCTTCAGGTCGGAACGTTTTGTGTTCAGGTCGACTAATTCCATCACCAGCTCTGTGTCGTCACTGTAATGTAGCGCTCCGGAGTTCCACGTTACATTACGATCACACGGCTGTCGCCTGGCAACAAGTTCACATCACAGCATTAATGTAAACACTAACTTACTCATTCTGAAAGGTGCACTTTGTTGAAATGATTTTTTTGTTTATGTTTTTCTAGCCGATACAACGATCAAACTTTAGATTACATTTTTTGGTTAATGTCATTGTAGGCCAGACGTGCCCAGTCCTGATCCTGGAGGTTTTCTGCTCCAGAGTTTAGCTCCAACCCAGATCAAACACGCCTGAACCAGATAATCATGGTCTTGCTTAGAAGATTAGAAACCTCCATGCAGGTGTGTTGATGAAAGCTGGAGCTAAAATCTGCAGGACACTGGCCCTCCAGAAACAGGACTGATCAACCCTGTTACAGACATGTGTGCAGGAGTATTTATTTTTCACCTAAAAGTGTCTAATAACATGACAAAATAGGTAGTATTCTCTGGCCTGGTCATGTGATCTCAACTCTCAAAAGTGTGCTGAGGTATGCAAATACATAGTCTGACAAGCAAGTGGGACATCCTGTGATTGCATTCAGGCCGAATGCAACGATTGGACGAACAATTTAAGGTCATGCACCTTGCACAGAAGATATATGAACATATAAATATAATTAAACCACTTTACTTGTTTGTGAACAAAGCGCCTATCCTGCCTTTAAACGTTTACGTTAGAAACATTTGTATAATTATTTGTATTAAAAACATACATGTCTTTTAGCTCATCGATGAAGAGTTTGGTGAAGGTCTTGAGCTGGTTGATGTAGAACTCTGGTGGTTTGACTCTGAGGGCCACACTTTCAGACGTATCCAACACAAAGAACAAATCCACAGGACATTCTGCAGAAATCACACACACGTCAAAACACGTCAGTCACGGTACTGATTTCTCAGCTATTTACAAATGAACAGATTCATAGATCTGTTTTATTAGGAGAGAAGTGATCAACGGTACATGCAAAATTTAAGGCACCTTCTGTTTGTGTTTGTGTTAGCATGTCCATGTTAAAAATATTCTAGGTATCATCAGTTGATTGTTTTTTTGTAAAAATTGCATAAAATAGACAGTATGTCAAATTGTGTTTATAAGGTCCCGCTTTTAACATTTGCTATTCATTATGAAGCCTCCCAATTATGGTTATTATGCTTTTCTTTGAAAAATAATGAGCTCCCCCTATTGGTGGATGGAAAAAGTTTGCTGAATTGTCTTCCAATGGGCTTTCCGATAAATGTGATCACCTGACCTGAACACTGGAGTCATGTGACACTAAAGGTGCTAAAAAAAAGGCATTACAGTGTATCAGATGTATACAAACACTCCTAAACGTATCCATATGTATGTACAGTATAGCAGCGTATACAGAACATACCTCAATGGTATAATGTTTTCACCTAATCTAATTATATCTAAGCATAAAATACATCTCCTTGGGACAGTCTTAGTAACATCATCATTATGTAATAACAATAATTATAATATATGATCTCTTACAATTATAATATTGTACCACATTACACTTATTCTATATAAGGAGTCCACACACACGACCCAAATCAAGGCCTATCAGATAGTGTTTCTCCAAAACATAATATATTCCATCATAACTCACCATCCTGACTTGACACACACTAAATTATAATTCTAACAGCTCTAAAGTTTCTGTTGTTTATTTTTCCATCTTTTCAGTAAGAAACAAGCCAGTTTAACATTAATGTCAAGCCCAAACAAACATGTTTACCGTCTTTCTCAGTCATTTTATCTAATGTCATCTTAATGCACGAGATAAAAGTATATTTCATTCTGTATGGATAGTTGTCATGGGCACCTATATAAAATTACTATACGACTGCACAATACTACACAAATCTACAATATATTATACTGTACTATACTATACTGTATTACTGTATACAAAAGGTACTACATATTCCTGTGCACAACTATAAAAAAAGTGTACGTACTATAACACGTACATTATAATACATACTGGCAATATAACTTAACGTAGCTATGCATTACTGAAACAAAATACAAAATGTGCAATGCTTTTAAAATATCCATATAGTTCATGATATATCTGTATGAATAAATGTTATTTGGAGCTGTATCTCATGCGTTATAATTCAGAGTAATTTAGCCGACCCGCTACTTTTACGCACAAGCCAGCAACATATGTAAAACATATTTATTTATTACAAATAAGACATTTCACATTCAACACGGAGGTTATAAAGCGACGTGTTTACCTCTGAAAGAAAACTGGCGCACGGCAGTCTGAGCGCACACCGCTGCCCAAAGTGCGCAAAGAGCGGTCAGTATATATCCATTACGCGCCATGTATCCTGGTGAAAATCCTGCACGTTAAACGTGCAAACTACAAAATGAGAAACGCGCAGAACAAAACGACAGATATAACGGGGGATGAAATACAAAAACAGGTTTGGATGAGATGAACCAGCGGACAGTGGGACGCTGCGTCCGCTAAGAGCGCAGAGCGAAATGAAACGCCTTAAAGCAAGACGGAGAAAGAGGTGGAGTTCAGTCCCTTCATGTCTTCATCATCCACACTGAGGAACGCTGATCTTAGGCCCTGAACAACCTCAGCTTATACGGATCTTTAGGTTTAGGTTTGGACTGTTGTTGATCTAAACTCCATTCCCAAAATATAGAAATGTTTTTACCAAAAGTGCACCTTTCATTATAAACGCATTACTATACAGATTATTTTGTAATGTATAAACAAAAGTAAAACAAATCTGATTAATATAATTTAATAATAGTAAATTAATTTGTTAATACAGAAAATTATTATAACAATCATTATCTGTGAGCTCCTTCAAATAGTGCATAAAGTTTTCAGAACCCTAAGAACTGTTTTGATTTATATATTATTGTTATAAGACAATGGTGACTAGTACGAAATTATAATATTAACTGCAAAAGCAATAAATACCAATAAAATTGTTGCTTAAAGTTGGTTACTATGGTAACAGTTTTGCATTAGTAATGCAACAATCCACTAAAAGACCGAAACAAATGCGGATGTGCATGTAACATGGAAAGCTGTGGATGGATGAGCAGAAGAAAGAGGCTGTGGATGGAGGTGTACTGTGAGATAGAGGTGTAGGAGCAGAATTCACTGATGAGGTTTTGCAGAAAGAGATGCGTGTGAGTTTGTGTGACACTGGACACTTAGAGATACATGAACGACTGTCAAGAAAACAGGGCGAAGAGGGAGAGAGTATAAACGAAACATCTGACAATGTCAAGATCAGTCCATCTGTATCTCGTCTGCAAACCAAAAGACTTTGCAAGAGAGAGAGAGAGAGAGAGAGAGAGAGAGAGAGAAAATCACTCCCTCATCCGCGTTTCATTGAAAGAGAAACAGCGCCACCCATGTGCAAGTTTCGTCAAGTTGCACTGTGTGAATTACAGTCCAAACTTGGCTCCAAACTTTGCTCACATTGACTCACTTATTAGAGATAGTCACGAGTTTCTTCTCAGCAATTATAGATTCAAAACATTTCCTAGATGTCTTTTCATTTCAGGACAGAAAGGAAAGCAACGCAGATTTGTAACCACACATTTAAGACAGAAATGAGCAAATGTAACAGTTTATGAGTTATCCAAATACTGGTTAACCACCAATCAGAATATTCACAGACACACATTCAATGTGTATAAAAGCAATGTGTGCCTCCCCAGCTAACAGGGAATGTTTTCATGACGTTGGCTAACATTCCCAAAACGTTCTCTTAGAGTTATCTAAAACATTCTTGAGTAGAGATGAATATATGACATATATAGATCAAAACAGTTATTTTTAAGTAGTTAGTGGAATGTTTCAGAAACATTACAGAATTAAAAAACGTATTAAAGCAGTCTTCTAGCCAAGCGATATTTAAAAAACTGGACATTTTGAACATTCCTAGACATTTTAAGAGACATTTTTAATGTTTTTGTCATTTAATGGAAACTTATAACTGAAAACTGTTAGCTTGGTCTACATTGATGAGAAACCAGTTTGCACCTTATTCATGGAAAATGTGAGAGTGTGTACTGCTAAAATTGGAAACTGGGAAAGAGTGGTGGCAAAAAGTTGGAATATAGTGGCAAAAAATGGTAAAAATGAAAACACTACATTCATTGTATGTCCAGCACTGGTGCATAAATGACTAAAGGCAAAAAACAGAAGTATGGTCCGGAAATGAAGGAATAGTTTTCCTTTTTCTGCCTGTAACGAGTCCTGTATGAGCTGGAGTGGTCATGGAGACCCTGAGGGAAAGATCAGGGTGGTCTTTGGCTAAGCCAAAAAAATGGTTCCTCAAAAAATGACTGTGCCATCACCATAATACAGTAATGACATCAGATTTTATATATTATAAGTGATTATAAATGTTATACAATGGTATTGAATAATTACAATAATCTTTATATTGGTTTCCAATTAAGTTATACTACACGACAAGTAATACCATACACATGTCCAAGAAACATCTGTATGCTGTATGATTTTGGAAAAAAGAAAGAAATCTTTTAATTTGATCATTTTAGATGAAAACAGTTGCCTAATGGTGACTGAAGCGGAAGCAGGCGTGTTTTTCCCCTGAAGAAGGACTTCGTTTCTGCTTGAAATTTAAGACAAGAGGCCATTTTTTGGCTCAAACTCATTAAGCATTTTCCACTGATCTCATACTCTCCTTTCTTTCTTTTTCCCCCCATGAAAGAAAGCAAAAAATCATTCTGAGCCCTAAGACTGAGAAGACAAAGGGGGGAAAAGCCATCTGGTAGAAATCAAGACTTAATAGGAGAGACTTACTGTAAATCTGCAAAGAATCTGACAGCTG
Organism: Ambastaia sidthimunki; assembly: GCA_036877625.1. Taxonomy (NCBI): domain Eukaryota; kingdom Metazoa; phylum Chordata; class Actinopteri; order Cypriniformes; family Botiidae; genus Ambastaia; species Ambastaia sidthimunki. The sequence goes on along the minus strand of JAZGTK010001714.1, from coordinate 7,597 downwards.
GTTTGCTCAGCCTGGGTAGCAGGAAGATATTGTATAAAACTGAATGATACAAATGTTTTAAAGCACACTAGGAAAATACAAACAAAACTGCTGTTAAATCAACATAAATAATCAGATTTGTGAGCATTAAGTCATTTAATGTCGCATGACAACAGTTAAGACCAAAAGTTCAAAGTTAGGGGCAGATGGGGAGGTCAAAGTTCAAGGCCCTCAAAAGACTGTTCTGACATTCTGAAGGGGTGGGAGAGTTAAACTCATCTCTAGGAGTTGCATAAAGATCCTCAAAGATTTAGATATTCCCAGGACAGCAGGTGTAATATAACCTATAAAATAACGTATAACTTCTGAGTTTGCATGAAGTGAAAGAGTGAGGTAGAAGTGGATTGTTTTTTTTAGTTATTTGTGCCAATGACAAAAAATTCTGTGGAATTTTTGAAGAATTAAAAGATGGACAATAATGCATATGCATTTTATCCTGCTTGTAAAATACATTTGAATAATTAATCCCTACAGCTTTAGGAAAAATATAACTACGGATACACTGGCACTCAGTGTTACATTTGGGCCCAAATAGGAAAGTCTGCAAGATTTTGCAGACTCATAATTTCTCCGGCATTCCACACAATTCAACCAAGATGCCAATTTCTTTAGAAATATGAAAACTTTTAATGCACAAGCATGAAACAGCATGATGAAGGAATCTTGTTATGTAACCTAAAGGAAATGATGCGGCAGTTCACAGAGACACAGTATTTATATTCTGCTGGAATAACTCAAGGATGTGGGAATTGGAGACGGCCAGCAGATGTTGTCACGCGCTCCTGCAGATGTTTAGATCATCGACACAGGTCTGTTTCTAATGCGCTGGTGGAACGAAAGTTCATTCTGAAGGCCTGCAGGATGAGGAAACAACCTCATCCTACATTGCACACATGTATAGAGTCATCACCTCTTACACACTGCAGCAAAACACGATGAAATTCCTGCTGTTCTTGTGATCGTGTAAGTCCGGCATTCTTTTGAAGTCTGGAGAGCACGTTGTTAAAAAAAACACCTGTAATGAGAGAAGCAGAGACTACAGTCATTAAAGACAGAAAAAAACGCAAGTATTAAACTTCAGGACATACTATAAACTCACGGGACATGGACACGAATGTTGCCTCAGATCATGTGGTTTGCCCATGTGTTTTTAATATTTACCTTGTCATATGAATTTTTAACCTGGTGGTTTATAACAGGTGAAAACGTTTTAGGAAGGTTTAAGAGGGTTCTGAGCCCATCTATTAATCTTTAATTTCAAAATATTGATTATTTAGTTTAGATTTCCGGTCGAGTTCTTTTAATTCAGGCCTTAAGTAGGCAATCGCCCTAGCAACCATTCATAACATACTAACAACGGCGTATAAACGTACTAAAAACTACAGCGAACACTTTGGCAACACATTGGTAGTCATTTTGTGAATGAGTAAGCATGCATTCTTTTTTACTGTACATCTGACATGAATGTACATCTGAATGTAACACAGAACGTGACATTATGGAATATAAAAAGGTTAATCCACAATGTGTTTGCTGTGATAACTCTAGCAGCTGATGGAAAGTGTGTTTCAGCTGAAACTGGTTATGATTGACAGCTGAAGCAGGAAGTAGAAACATCACTGCTCAACAGTTTCAGAATAATAAGTGTTAGTTTAAGATCTTCATAGTGTTCATCCATGTTTTGATGGGCAGCTGTATTATCTGGACACGGTGTGTGAGTGTTTTCCCACCAATTGCAAGGTGTGAAGCTTAAACAAGTGTGTTATGGAAAATTTAGGAGTGTTTGGTTGAAGCTGCACTTAATTTAATTACCTCCTGAGAGCAAAACGGAATTGAGAGAGGAGGGATACAAAGGAAAAATAATCACAAATAATTACAGAAATATCTCGGAAAGGATTCACTGGAAGAGCCATCAGGAATTCCGATGTAAAAAGCTGCAGTTAATTAAACTCCGACCCGTTCCAGTGACAATTCCATTAATCTTGCAGTGAAGTCTGCCAGCCAGATGGAGAAACTGCTGGCATATCCACGCTTCACTCTTCTCCTCCTTTCCCTGGAAAAAAGCTAACGAGCACCAAGCGTGTTCATAAAGTTCAGGAAAAACATAGTGTTTACCAAAAACACAGCATGCGGTCTCCTAAATGCAGGACATCTGATGCACCGAGAGTTCTGCAGAAACTGTTGGGAGAACGGCGGACAAAAGGAAAACGGATCCATGAGTTTAGGTTTTCCTGAGAACCATCAATGGACTGCCAATATCTACAATGCAAAGTGGTGCATGAAAACAAGACAATTATAGAGTCCACTTCCACAGAAACATTAACGTTTAATGAGGAACATTTTGGCAGGAAGAACAACAGTTTCAGATGAATCATATTGGCATTAGGCGGGTTTGTTTAACACTTTTGCTCTCTTGTGCTAATGTGCATCGCCGTGGGATCTGTTTTTTTTACTTCTACATTATTCTTCTGTTTTCCTGCCTTCAGTGTTCAGTCTATTGTGTTGCCAGATTGCAGATAACTGCGGAAAAATTTAAAGGAAGGGGACAATCAGCTGTGATGTTAATGAGGCTAATTACAGACCTCAAAAGAGACAGATTTCCTGAGTCCAGCCCGGGAAAATTATGCCCTTACATCAACCCAGAAATAAATAACTGCCCATTCACCAATCCATCAGTCTTTTTATTCTTTAAAGAAGTATTAAACAACCAATAAATCATTTACTATTTAAAATGCAGAATGTTTTTGCCAAAACATTAAAGCAGAAAATGACACTGGAATGCATGTGACGCTAACCGGGCGCTGGGGAAAATTACGCAGCATTTACTCTTGAATTCACTGACCTCTAGTGGAGACCTGCAGTACTACACGATCTCTCTGTTTGCAGGACTTACAACCAGAAAGTTGCCGGTTTGATTCCCAGGGCACCTTACACCCCCAATCGCTCCCCGGGCACCGCAGTGCCCACTGCTCCGGATGTGTGTGTTCACGGTTTGCAGTGTGTAATTACACAACTTCAGTTTGTGTGTACTAAATAGATGGGGTAAATTCTGTCTGTGGGGTGCCATACTTGGACAGCATGTCACCTCACAATTCAACAGGAAGTTTGGGTGACACAGAAGAGTTTTTTAGGCACATACCTGACAATGGAACGTAGATTGTGGTACCCTGAAGATCCACTTCTTTCTGCTTTGCTGTCACTCAACGTGTGCACCAAACACGCATGATTTTCTGCAGGACGATTTGCAGATGGTCATGTAGCTACCAGATGCTGCCTCTGGTGTACAGCACTGGTCACCTGCTCAGACCCGCAGCTTAGAATGAAAGACTTAAGTCTCCATTTACCTGCTAAGAAACAAAACAAGATTTTAAAGATAAAACGGATTCATAACATACAGTAGATCAATGATGACAAGAGATTAATTCATTATCTTTATGTCAAGGTGCATTCACACACACACACGCACACACACAAAGAAAATGGCAACAGAAACAACAGACTTACTCGAATATGTCCTGTTTAAAAAATGGTACCTTGACAACCCCAGTTTCTAACCAAAAACAGACCATCAAATACATCTTCTGTTTTATGCTATTTATTACAGAGCAGTAGGAAAGCAAATTAAAATAGCAAAATGTACATTTATAAACATCAAAGCAACACAATATAAATATAAAAAATAAATTACAGATATAAAAAAGTTATGGTCACAAATGTACAAAAAGTGGTGGCATGTTAAGAAGACTGATTAGAACATCTCTGATGCACATACATTTGGGCTTAACCAAAAATACTGACCCACGTGATTTTTCTATATTTATTTATTCAGCATTAATCATTACAAATACACACATTTCCCTGAGGAAATTAAACCACTCCAGTCTTTACAGAAGCAGTGGCTGGACTTTTGCTTCTATCATGTTTGATAACATCTCAGATGTGTTACATTCACGAGAATGAATACAGATTACGTACGATTAATAACCAAAAGACAAAGATCAAGTATGCATGACCTTCAGAAATTAAACACTATTTTCCTGTGTGTTTGTTTCCCAGAGGACTGCAGATATATGAACATGGCCCCAGTTTTTGAAAACATTTTTAACACATATTTGATTGCTTTGAAATTGTGTGACATGTCGGATATTTAAAATCCGTGGTTGTGCGCAGGTGTTAAAAATTTAACAAAGCGTAAGATGTTACCGTGGCAGAAAATTACAACATCCTAGCAGCGACCTACTGCCTCCTACAGGTGAGGAGGAGAACTGCTCGACACCACACAGCACAAAAAACCCTACAACAATAATTTAAAAAAAAATATTTAATAACCCCCAATTCCATAAGCATTCAGAACTGTATTCACATTAGTTAAGGAAATACAGAGTTAAAAAGAGTTCGCTGTGTTTATTTGTCCAGGCTCAGGAAATGGTTAAAGTAGATGCTTTCAGTTGATCATTTATAAAACTAATAATTGAAAAGTTGTGTCACCCAGATCAATACCAGCAATTAATGCCCAGAACACTTAAATTCACAATATAAACAAGCAAACAAACAGATTAAACGCTGGACAAATACTTTTGAAATGAACACATCTCAAACATGACAGATGATCAATACCATTTCAAATATTAAACAGTACCAAAATATTGCAAAGCATAGCAATTAAAGATAAAGAGATATACAGCCCTTATTTAAACCAAACTATTAACAAATGCCCATAGAGCAAAGTAAAACAACTTAAATTTGATGATAAACAGGAAATCTCCACATGATGCAATGAGGAACTTAAAACTGATAATAAAAAAACAATTCAATCATTTCCGATATAAAAACCGCATTGCTCTGGAAATGTTGGTAAATATACAAAAAAAGCACATGATCATGAAATTAATGGTACAGAAATTTCTGACGAACTTTTCAACACAAATCATTAGTGGAAGTTCAACAACGCACTGACAGTTTACCTGGAACACAGACAGTCACCTGATATTGCTTAATATAAAGTTATATTTCATAACCCACAAGAAAAACATGAAATGCACTTTCTGAATTTGAGACAACGCTGCTTAAATGACGCCAATACGTGGGAGGAATTTTCTGCAACAGATTTTGAACCTTTGTTTATCAAAATTAGTTTCTAATTAAAGAAAAGCAGCACAGTCGTTAATAAGCCGTGCTTAATGAAGTAATACTGTTTACAGGATCGTTTTGAGAGATTTCATTGGTGAATAGATTGCAATATTTAAAAACGTACAGATTTCAGATACACAACAGCCCTCACACAGAAACTCCAGATTTCTGCTGTTTAAACTGCATCATTTAAGATTAATGACCTCGCAATTACTGCTGCAGCTTGTGAGTGTGCATGCATGCATGCATCTGTATGCACGACTGCCCCCTAAAAGTCTAAAACTCGGTAATGCTCGACACTGTTCATTATACACAACATGTTGTTATTATTTTAACGAAATGATTCTATTTAAAAGCTGTACCAAAAATATAACATTTAGCACAATTTATTTCCTATTATAAACCCACTGCAACTTAAGCACTGATGCAAAGTGTGACCTGAACGTCTTACAACAAGCAAATAACCTGAGGCCCTTTTCTCTTCCTTTAGATTCTCAGCTGAATCCAATTGTGAAATTCCCAGTAATGTGTCACGGCTGAGTTAATAAAGGATTTGCTGAAAGTTTTCATACAGTGTTTTTTAGATCAACAAAATCGTGCACTGATCCAAACCACAACCCCTCACCAGAACCAAAACAAACAACGTTTACAATGTTTGGCCTTCCTCAACTGAATTCCACCTCGATTCTTCCATGGGAAGAGATATGGCACGAAAAAGCATGTGTAATTGTATATCTATGTTGATATATTGGTAAAGATGGACAGGCTGGATGGATTAAGCTTTACTGATTGGTTTGGTTTGTTACGCGTGCGGCCTGATGCAACGGTCCTCTTGACGTTGGCATGTTGCTCTCGCTGTCGAGCTGGTGGAGGTGATGCAATACTGACTGCGCTAACAGCATCATAATGCATAAGTCCAGGCTGGAAGCTGCAGTCCACAGCCAGAACTGTTCAGATATCAGTGTGCAATTGCAGGAGACCCAGGAGGCCTCTGACAAGCCATCTCTGGTAAGCATGAGTTTAATCACTGTTTACGGTCTGCTTTGTGTCTTAAGATAACAACAGCGGTGTGTCAATATACCGCACGCCCATGGGGCGGAGCAACCACAGTTCCCAGCCTGTGAACCCCGCCCATTTGTTTCCAAAAAAGGAGACAAATAATCTTGAGCAGCAGAAACAAAGAAATAAAAAAGGAGAGAATACAACCTCAAGAATTCCTCAAGATGATATTAAAAAACTCGTGTTCCTCGTGGGTTTCTGTTTTTGGTGTCTTTTGTTCCTCGTATAACAAAATAATGAAATGTACATTTCTTTTGCTTCCCTGGTGATTTGAATGTACAGGACGTGAAATGCTAGGAAACGGCCTCGATCTGATACGAGCAGTTGTCCAGATGAGAGGCTTTTGCTTCTGTTGTGCTCTTGGGTTTGGGAGGCCAGTCTGGATCGACGCTCAGCTCCTGAGCCAGATTCATGTAGCGAGCCTTGGGCACCTTCCTCCCACGGCAACACAGCCAGGTGAGCCACCTGCTCCCATACATCTCTATTCCTCCCTATAAAGACAGACACACACACACAGTCCAGGACCACAGGGGAGGCAGAAAGGGGAGGAGAAAATAAAAGCACACCCATTTTCATTATTGTCTTCAAAACCGATTTCAAACCAGTTTTAGAATCATCCAATGACATTTATGTAAAGTAGTTTAATGTCGGTAGTTTCTGATGCATCTACTACTTTCACAGTCAACATGCTGTTGAGCTCATGCACAATGTCTCTTTAATCTGATCCAAATTGGGGTTTGGGGAAATTTGGGGTTAATCTGATTCAAGTTAACCCCAAAATTCCTAATTAAATTTCTAACTAATTAGTGAAAAAGTGCTTCAGGTATTTTCGAACTCAGATGGAATTAAATCAAATCCATGGCAAAATCATTTTGACTCGTCCTTCAGTTTGCATAAACTGGCAAAGATCACAACTACAGTAATACACGCAAATAAATGCAAAGCACTGCACCAAAATAAAAGTTTAAATACTCTTTCTAAAGTTAACCACAAGATTAAACATACAATACATCTTAACAGGAGACAGTTACCAAGTACCAGTTAATTGTAAGTGCATTACCAGTACTGTAAATGTGATTTTTGCTTGTTTATACAACCTGAGGGACAGAATGGTCAACTATTGTTCCTAGTTACTTTGAACTTGCAACCTTCTTGTAAAATAATATTCCAGGTTATTTACAAATTTAATGTCTTTCAAATACCTTATAACCAGCTGCAAAAGTAAACCCAGTTATTTTTGCTTGTTATCTGATATGAAGATTCAGAAAATTACTGTTTTTGTTAATTAACTCCGCCCACAGGAACTCAGTTAACGCCTAGTTAAGTTTCTCCACCTGAAAAAGTAGTTCACCGCAAACGCTATTTAGAC
>JAZGTK010001713.1:0-36916 GCA_036877625.1 Ambastaia sidthimunki | reverse complement strand
CACTGAGCGCTGCTCATGTACTACTGACCATAAATGATCATTGACTTACAGAAGTGGGTTGAGTAATAGTGTGTTCCTGGAGCAATTCTGAACACCTCTGTCAGAGTCTTTGATGCAGGAATCCCACGTAATGAGACCAAGAGGAGTGTGACATGAGTCTCTTTGGTTGGTTGAAGATCAGAAACACCACTGTGTTGTGGATCATCTGCAGGAGGCTATGCTCCATGTCCTGGTCACATTATAACATGCATATCGCACACACTGTCCAAGAATGTCTTCTCTATCTGCGCATACAGTGCTGGGCACACGTTTTAAAGATATTTAGATCTTTTACTTAGTGTTTCAGTGAGAAATAACAACCTAGATTTCCAAACATTCTTTCCTATTAATTGTAATTATCAAGTGAGATATTTGTATAAGTAAGATGTTCTACAGCCGGCAGTTTGTCCCACACAGAGATCTGATATCATCATCATGAAGTATCACATGAAGAAACAGAAGAAACCTAGACAGCCTAAACAGCCTTGAAATTACAGTTAATGGCAAAGAATGTTTGGAAATCTACACGTTTCTGACACACTAAATGCAAAAGATTTAAAAAAAAAAGAACAAAAAAGAACATTCTAAGAACATCTAAAAACACTGTAAATGTAGTTAGCATTTTTAAAATATACTTTAATATATTTAAAAAATGTCGCTGAACAACTGCTGTTTTCAAGTCCTTCAGAGAAGTTCCTATCTATGATCTTAACAGTCATAATTATGTGAGTAATGGAAGTTCAAGTGATTGTGGTTGGAAAATTGGGCAATTTCAAATTTCTTTCTCTCTTCTTGACTTTTTGAGAAACTGGAAGCTTTTTGGCACTAATACAACAAAAATGAAGAGCCAAGGATGTGCATTAGGTGTGTAATTAAAAGCTTTATCTATTAATATTATCCCTCTTGTTCTACAGAAGGGAAATCTAATTTGTAGCATCAGCCTGTTGCTCCATTAAGTGGATAAATGAGTGATATTTTCTGGCAAGCCGTATAGCCGTATGTTCTTCTTCAACGCAACACAAGCTAATTGTACAGTAAACATTCACAATTGAAATGTTATTATAAACATTTAAATTCACTTTCATCGTGATTTTTAATTGAAACTCAGAAGGATGAAAAACAAATGTTAACTTATTTACAACATTTTGTGTCTGTCTGTCTGTCTTTCTATGTGTCTGTTTGTATGTCTGTCTGTCCCTGTGAGTGAAAGGCTGTTTGATAACTGAAGTGTGAAACTAGCATGGTGTTAGCATGCTGTTTTTTTTCACAAATTAATGATTTAGGCATAGTACAGTTACAAGAACACGCTCTGTATTCTTGTGATAGACATTAGCAAACATCTGTGAAATGGGTGGATGGAGTTTCTGTATGCCTGTCAACGTGTGATAATGACTGACTGCTCACATTTTCACAATTATGCATAATGTCTGTCCTAAATAATATTTAAAATTAGAAGCAGTGCATTTAAAATTATCAGACCCTGTAATTGCTGCACATGAACAAGTACTGCATTTGATGGTTACAACAGCTTGTAAAACAATGTGTATCACAGTTTGGCTGAAGATATGGGCTTCTGTAGAGCTACATCATTATTGATGGATAATGGCAAAGTTAACAGCACAATGTTAACAATGTTAACTAATGTTAACACAGCTTGTTCTCTGCAGGGTTTCACCCCGGTCAAGGAAAACTTGGAATTGTAAGGGAAGTTACACAAAACCCATTGTAATGTTCAATTTATAAGTGAATATTTTCAATCAAACAAGTTCACAAATCCCTCTGAATGATTCTTTATTAAATTAATAACAAAATTTACAGGAGGTCCAAAATGAATATGGAAATTCACTGGTCAATAAGCATGGAAGTCTGTGTGTGGTGTTTGCAATGCTTTCGGTTGTTCATTAAAGTGAAATGACATGTTTTTGTCAGTTACCTATAACCGAAATGTGACCTCTGCATTTAACCCATCACCAGTGAGGAGTGAACACACACTGCAAGTTGTAAACACACACACACCCAGAGCAGTGGGCGCTGATATCAAACCAGCAACGTACTTATTACAAGCCTGACTCACTAACCAGTAGGCCACAACTGCCCCCAAAATTATGTTATGTTCAGAAGTGCATGTGCTGTTATTTTGTGCTTGCTGGTATCAGTTTTTTATTTTTTTATTTTCTGTGCCCACAGAATGGAATTTCCACTTGTTCTGGGGATCTCCTGGTTGTTCCGTTGAGCAGTTTGTTAAAATTTACATCAGACTGCTGATATTAAGCATTACATACCATACGTTGGATTACACATTACATACCATACATGCTTGTAAATCCATGATTTAGAGAATATTTTGTTTTTAAATGAGTGCATGAGAAATAACATAAATAACACTGGAGAAATAACACCAATGACCTTCTACTTCCCAATGAAGTTGTCCTGAAACATCTGAGGTTACTGGGCAGGTTGGTGTAGTTTAGAGTGAGGACCCAGGGTAACATTCCTAGTTTGTCCCACCCTGACGTGACAATGGTCCAGATTAAAGTCTGGCCTGCTGTTGGGTTGAAGCTGACTCAGGGCCCGATACATAATGGCTCTGTGTGGACACTTACGTTGAGAATAAACCAGCACTTCATGCTGATGGTCCACCAGAGAGCTACACTTAACAGCCATTACTCACGGCTATGTGCTTACACACCGGAAAATAAATGCATGCGCAGGCGGCTCACAGACCGCAGTAAATAATGCGCAAAAAGGTCATGCTGCTACTGACTTAGTGTATTAAAGTGTTGCAGTAAAAGCACATTTTGAATGTTAATGACTTCTCAAAAACTTGAGATGGTTTGCAGGTGTTGACTAACTTTCATTGATGTTCAGAGAGTAGGAACCGTTATTCTTAAATCCAAACTCTATGTAGCTGAGAGGCTAATAGCTAATTTAGAAGCTAATTTAGTTTCATAATTCATATTTGTAAATTATTTTTGGATATATGATTTACAAAAGCATTTTGCTACTTTATAATAAGTAGTTGGGGCCCATCGCCTGTGGTGAAAAAAATCCCACTCTTTGACAGTGGTTCTTATTTGCAACAACATGTTTGGTTTGTGTCGACCCCAATGCATGTTGTAGTAAATAAAATCTTTAGAGGTAGGGTAGGCAATTTCATAAAGGCTAAAAAAATGGTCTCTCAAAATGGTCCCCAAAGCCACGCCTCCTCCAAAACACATACACACATAGTCTGACAGGCAAGTAAGACTTGTATTCTTGTAATTTTGTATTCTGACCAAATGCAATGATTAGACAAATATTTTACATTCCAGTCCCTTTCACAGAAGATGAATATGAATGAAGAATTAATTTTTTTAATATATAAAAAATATTTAGACCACTTAGTGATTGTATCAGGATGGGAAGAGACTTTCAACCAGCATAACAATAAAAAAAATCTTGAAAAAAATTGCCTATCTTGCCTTTAAAGTAGTTTAGAATCCATTGTCAATTTTTCCTGGTCAGCGTATTCCATGCTAATTATGTTCAATATTTTTTGCTTGAATGCAGTTATAGTCATATAATTATTGTCATCAAATGCTTGGTTTAAAGTTTGATTCTTACTTGTTATTACTTTTTGTTATTACAACTCTGGTATTGCATTAGGTCATCGCTTGATATCCAAAAATGTTTGTGATTGCATGCGAAAATTGCATTTGAGATACTTAAAGGGGATTAGTGTGTTTGTTTTCCATTAGACAATGATTGTGCTGCTAATTTATTCCAAGCCAAAATCAAGTGCAAACACAAGCTGACTCTACAAGCTGTAATTAGTAATCAAAACCTTCTACTGATCACCATGCAATTTCCAAGACTGATGGAAATAACTCACTGCAGTCTACCCATGCATTACTTAAAAGTCATCTGTGTTAAGAGACCAATAAATAAGATGTGTTTTCTCCTTTCCTTACCATCTGAAATGTAGAGTCAAGTGTTTTTAAAATGACCTAAAAATACCAGTACCTTGGGTGATCAAGTTGGCTCGGAGGCAAAAGTGCTTTAATACCATTCTAATACTGTGAACTCAGACAATCATGCTTTGCTGTGTGGCACCATTACAGATGGAAGTTTAAGTCACACAGCTCTCTCGAGCTGAAAATATTGTAATTGCTCTTCTGAGGTTTACACACTGCCATATAAATGCCTCCACGTCATCCCTGCTGGTGCTGTGTGTGTGTGTGTGTGGGTTAATGTGTGGAGCTAAAGTGAAACAAAGATTGCCATGTTAAAAAACAAAAACAAAGCGAAAAGCATATGATTGCAGAAGATTATGAAGCTTACTCATTGGAATTAATCTGTAAACGCTCATTAAACCAGCGTTAAGCCACACTAATATTCTAATGTGATTCTGATACCCTCACTTCCAGAATCGGTACAAGATGATGTCACAGACCCACAAACACCATTTACAGATGTTTGAACATCCAATTGATCTTATGTGTTCAAATGGTATTTAGGTTTAAAAATCAATAAGCATCAAATAACCTTTTATGCTGGCAAGCAACATATTTTACATATACATGTCAGCATTTAGAGAATACTTTTATCCTAAGCGACTTACAGTGCATTCATAGTGTGCATTTATCAGTGTGTGTGTCCCTTGGGATATATAATTTAATATTATGTGTGTTAATATCCTGACTGCTCTTTTCATTATAATAAAAGTGAATGGGGACTATGGCTGTCAAGCAAGATTAAAAATTACTATAAAAGTAGTCAATACATGACTAGTGCCTGGTTCTCTTCTAAATTCAGCAAAAGACATATGATAGGAACAGAGAGAAATTTTAGTCATTATTTATTAAAAATCGAGTTCTGTGTGGTAGCACATAAACTGCAGTAGCCATAGATTCTCTTCACTTTTCTTATGGCTTTTTAATGACTGTTCAACACTTACTACTGACTCACTACATGCTCTCTGTACTGCCAAAAAGAAAACAGTGAGTAAACATATTTAGCTGGGAAAAAATAACCAAAAACATTATAGCGCAGTATTTTTCAGCCGTAGCCATATTTGATATGTCTCAACATTTGTGTGTTTGCTTAGAAATGTCTTAAAAGAGTTATTTTATTTCAATCCAAGAAGTATTTCAACCAAATAGCACTTTAAGCACCATCACCATTATGATATTCACAATATTGTGCAATTTCATATCACTAACAAAATTGTCATAAGTATATCGTTGATATTCAATAAGTTTTGGCCAGCTCTATTTACACATGTCTGACTGTGTGTGTCTGTTTGTGTTTGTATGTCTGTGTACATTCTCTTGTGTGGCACGTAAGGGTTTGTGACAATCTTATTTCTAATGTCTCTCAGAAAATTGTGCCTGGCAGGTCTTTTGAAGTCAATGGAGTGTTAAAATCACACAAATAGCTTTAAAAGTTTGGCATTTTAGGTTCTAATGATGAAGCCATTCACAAAGTGCTTTCTGTTATCCTCAAATTCATCTTCATCGACTGTGCCTTCATTGGCCATTTTTAAAGGATTGCCAGTCTGGACATTGTTACGTCGAAGACTCAAAGAGCAGATGCTGCAGAAGTTTTGTGTGTAACATTAAGTTTTCCAGCTTTAGTTATTGTGAAAATATTAAAATGACTTTAATGTTCCAGGTTCAATACAAAGTAAGATTTATGTAATATTTCAATTATGTACCTTTTTAAAATTTAAATTTGAAATTTTTTAATAGAAATTACAATAGAAATCACAAAAATCTGTATACAAAAAAGTGTGTCTTAATCTTTTGCTGTTTGCACAGCTTTTATGTTAAAAGTGAACATCAATACAGTGAGTACTGTGGGGGACCATCTGAGAGCCATATTGATAATGTTATTCCTTTGTCAACTCACAGAAATATATCAAATGTAATGTCAAAAAATATTCAGCATATGCATTACTAAAATAAAAACATGTCCTAAAATGATAGATAATTTGAATAGTCTCAGCCCTTTGCTTTACATGAATGAAGTCTTTTAATAACTTCACACATTTTAAAATTGACAATGCTTACAACTTCTCCTCTTAGTATTTTTAGGTGTTTATAATTTCCATTTATAAATTCCTATCTGGATTAAATATCAAACATGCATGTAAAATGCATCTTATGCATTTTTATTTGCACCTTAATATCTAATAGGAATGCCCAATGACAATTCAGAAATTCTTTGGTGAGTTACCTTTCTTTAACCATGACTTAGTTACAAGTTACTACTTTAAATTGCTGTGTTTTGGGTAATAAAATGTAGGGACACAAGAAGATCAAAGATTTAAGAGTTATGAAACTTTCTCTTACCCTTTTAATTAAAACCTTGTATTACCTTAGGCTAAATAAAATATAAAACAGCAATATGCAACATCACATTAGACTCATGGATTCATATGGTCTCTCCTCACTGCTGGAGAGTGTAGAAGCTGTTGGTCTATAATATCCCAGCTGCGCATTATTAATGATGCGGTTTTACAGTACTGCCTGCACATTCACTATAGATTCTGAAGGCCATCTGAATGGAACCTCCATAATGCACGTTTCATAACTGCAAATGTGATAATGCTACAATAAATGACAATGAAGAATGCTGCCATAATTCAAAATGAAGAAGTTATAAGCACTGTGTGTTCATAATAATCTACATATTAATCTCACTTAATAAGCACTGACATTTATTATGTTTTCACTTGCATGATAATGAGGATATTTTATTTAAATAAGCCTTCTGCCTCTTTTACTCTCTCTCTCTCTCTCTCTCTCTCTCTCACTTTTCTGGAAACTATGAAAAGCACTGCTTTGATATAGATGCTTGAGTTGTTTTTATCATCAATAATGAATGTTTTCTGCACTTATCACACGTTCCTGTTCTCTTACCTGCTATCACAGTCTATAAAAATATGCGATGCCTCCAGCAAACTCTCAGCAAAGACCACTAAAGCAAACCTAGATGAGCAGTGGGGACGTGCCTGTCCTACAGTACCCTGCATTACCTCTCTGTTAAAATGATGCTCCTAAACATGACTTCACATCTAAATGGCTCTTTTACTCTTGCTGTGGGGTCCCGACGGACAATGAGAAACATCATTAAGAAATAATCTTTCCTTTACACCAGCATCTGATCATGAGGACAAACAAAATATGAAGAGGCTTATTAAGACGGCATAGTTTTTAAACAAAACAACAAAACCAATCCGTGCCGAGAGCACATTAAATTATTTGTAACTTTGTCTCAGGAGTCGCAAGTTTAAATCAGTTTGAAACAGCCTCTCTGATCTAATATCACGCAGGTATGATTTCATAGGAGATTATCTAGCCCGAGCTAGACGTCTCCACGTTTTTGCGCCCAGCACGTGAACAAACAAACACGCTCGGCTGTCGCTGTAAAAATTGCAACACGAATGTGCACAAACAACACAGCGCAAGATCTGCTAAGGCAGAGATAATGTTGTGTAAAATGCCTTGATGTTGATTATTCAAAACCACCGGGCATAACCGGCTTTGCACAAGGATCACGGCGAAGCAGATATCAAGCTGAGAGTTAAAATTGCCTCCCAAAATATGTTTAGAATGGAAAGCATCTTTTGTGACTTCTAGTTTTGTATTGTTTCTTTCCACAAATAACTGTGCCCTGGGCTGTCCAGGCAAGTTGTTCCTTCATTTTTTTCTATTTTTTTCTCTCCTGTCTGCAATTTCTAGAGATGTAGGTGGCAAACGAGTGACTTACAAACATAATATAACAGTCTTGTTATACAGAAAATGTCTAAACAATAGCTTTTAAACAAATCAATTAGGTCTAAATGGTCCTAAATAAGCCTTATTTGGACAAGACTAGCTGTCCTTCAGGGAGGTTACTGTAGGTAAATGTGTGTTTTACAGATGTACTTTGTGATTTGTGCAATCTTGTTTGAATCAAACAATTCTGTTTTCTCACTCACCTCGGGAAAAATTGCAGAGCAAATGACAAACTGTTTCTCGGATAACTCGGGATCCTCTGAGAAATCTCATCCTGGGTTATGATAGGGTAGGAACATCTGTGATTGTCTTAACACTTTTCTTCATTTATTCTGACATTTGTCGAATACTGTAACTAAAGCTCAATTTCTGGATATGCTGCATGGTGCACCATCACTGTTGGTTTAGACCTTTGGCCAAAAGTGTGTGTAAAATAACAACAGGTGGTGGTTCCATTGATTTTGGCATTCCATCTGAGGAATATAAGTACATAAAAATAAGTAGAAACAATCGATAAGGAATGTCTGATCATCCACTGCTCAGAGCAGCAACTATAATAGGAACATCAGATAAAGTCTAGTTAAATAGTTAAATATAACTAATAAATAGTTAATTTCTATAATGCTAGAATAAGCGCTCAAATCTCATTCAATACAGTCATTGCAATAATTAACCTGTTTAAATTTTGTGGCTTTAGATGGATCAGTATATAGCCCACCAGTCTTTTTAATGTGGCAGTATGTTAAAACAACTGTGCCAGACCTGTATACTGCATTTGTGAGTGTTTGTGACTTGTGAAAATTGGCCCTGAGATGCTGACTTCATCTCTATTTGTGTATCTGATGTTTCCTCAAAGGATTTGACTTGTTTTTATCAAGTTTACAAAGAGTGGCTGAGTGGCTGGTACAGTTAATTTGTTTTTACTGAGTCCATTTTTTCTTCATTGATTTTTGATCTGGCCAGGCCATTGCATGGAGGGATAGTTGTTTAAAGCTGACAACACTGATTGTTTGTTGCAGTGGCTGTGGCCTGCTCTCTCTCTCTCTCTCTCTCTCTCCCTCTCTCTTTCCTTTTTCAATCATACTGTTAGTTCCAGCACAGCCCCCCCTTCCATTTATATAATTGCTCGATTGCTATTGTTAAGGGCAATCAGGAGTGAGTTGGTGAGTTTCAAGCTTCTATGTGCAACATCTCAGCCTTATCAGTGTATTAGATTCAGTGTAATTTACATACGTTGGTCTACCAGTGTCCTTTTTTGATTTTGGGGTGAAATGTGGCGTGAGATTTACTGAACAACATTCCTATTAATCTATCAAAAGCGTATCAGCCATTAAAACATAACTAATATTTTAGCTAACTCTAACTCCACTTGACTTGTAGGATGCATAAGTGCCATCCGAATAGCAGTTCTAATGATAATAGGCAATATAAGCAGTAGTTAGCAGCTTTGGCTAGCACAAATTTCCAGTTCATTTTCTATTGACGGTGGATTTCTTTCTTCACAAGTCTGCAGTTTCTAATATTTTCCTGACCAAATTATCTGAGCTATACTATGCATATTATTATAGATCTATATTCTTACTAATCTTACTTTTTCCATAATTTGTGTATGTTTAGTTCTTTAAGGAATTTTAAGGCAAGGCTCTGGAACAAAGGTGATACTTTACCCAAATATGACGGCTCCACTGTGCTATAAAAGTGCAATCTATGAGCAATAAAGTTTTTATTTGGGTTGCATTGTGTGTAGTGTAGTGCACTGCAGGCTAGATTTATTTAAAGCTGGAGCAAAACACACTCCAGCATGTCTGGAAAACCACTTTTCCTGCTATGAAATTTACCAAGACAGCCCGCATGGTACTGCCCTCACCCCAGGTCCAGCCGCTAACTCACTGCTAGAGTGTGGCCCATCTGCGCAGCAACACCTGAGCACACGAGTCATCTGATAGCCCCTCTTCTCCTGCAGTGGTCTCTCCTGCTCTAACAGCATCAGTCACTAAGAAGAACTCTAATGAAAGTTGAGATAGAGAGATCTGCACAGAGGAACAAGACCGGTGTCAGCTATGTAATACCTCGGCACTGTCTACATATGTCAAACATGCACTGTTGGGACCCTCTTTTGTTCTGACTTCCTGTTTTAAAATCATTGAACCAGCCCTCATTACTTACAGCATTGAGTGTACAAGAAGTCAACCTCGCTATGTCTTACACTGTACATTACAAAAGGGTTTTGCAAGTGTTGCTCTTCGTGCTAAACAGCAGACTCCTGCAGCTTGGTAACTTAACCATCACTGTCAAAAAAAAGAAAAAAAAATGTAAATGTCGGAAAGATTTTGAAAGCTTTTTACAATGTTTGAAGGGAAACCCATATTTATTATGGTTTTACAGTAAACAATAATTGTAGTGACAGAAGGTAATTTGGCATAAACTAAATTTTTGAGGATTTTCATTTGGGAGCGAAGCATGTAATTAAATTCCATTAGTGTAACCAAAAAGAATAGCAAAAATAATGAGTTTCCTAAACACTCCCCACGATTCCATTGGTTGGACAACCAGATAGTCCCCCCCACACTTACACCATTGGTTGACTCATTGTTGCTGTGTCAGTTTGGTGGGGATACTCAAACAAACAGAACAGTGTTTTATAGTGGCACTGCTATAGTTGTCTTTATTTTAAGCAAAAGTATTTTACAGTATTGAAATTATAATGCAGTTTGCTCGGTCACTGTATTTATTTGAGAGTCTTTGACTTCTGAGGTCACTTTTAGGACATACAATAAATCCTGCAATATTTCCATCCCAAGCAAAATCATCATTGTTCTTATTGAAGCGGACTGCTTGCCATTTGGTTGCATGGGAAATTATTAAAATTCATTACTGCCTGTTACACATAAAATAATATCCTAATATGACTTTATTAGACCATAATTCAAATTTCACCCTGATCTTTTCTGAGCTTAGGACATGGCAGAAGTGCGTATGACTTGCCACATTCAACACCCACATTCATCAGTTTGCAGTACTTAACTGAGTGTGGTAATTAAAGGCTAATTTCTACATGGCTATGCTAATGCTGAAATGAATTAGATTGTCAATCACACATTTTGTATTAGTCTAATGTGGACCCCTAAAGTCACACTGTGACTTTCTCCATGTGCATGCAAAATGACACCCAAAATTGATCTGGATTACTGCTGTGATCACTTAAGCACATGTAATTCAGGGCTGTCCTTAGGACAAGTGACCTTGATCCGTTTGCTGTGTTGAGTTTTTCAGTATTCCCTGGTATAACCATTTAGAATCATTATGCAAAGAGTATTTAATGCAATTTCCAAAAATAAACAAATGCATAAAATGTATCTTTGGTAGTTTTATGATTTTTAAGTTTTTTTTTTTACTAAACAAATTCAAAAATTCCGCCAAGTTTCACATTCAGTCATTTGCTTTATAATGAAAACTGTCATAATCATTTTCTAAAAACTAATTGGAATGTTTTTCAATAGAACACAATAGCAGTTATTATCCATGTGCCAGAGCTGCTGTTTTCCATACAGTTAAAATGTATAATGATCACTGGCCATTGGCTAAATTCCACTGGACATATTTTATATAGCTAAGGCACAAAGTGACACTGATGCCCACTAAAAATGTATTATTTAATTATTTAAAAGATGCGTGATGTTCCATTCGTCCAATGAGTTAGCAACTAAGTCACGTGTCATCACATGGGAGGATACAGTTACATTGTGTCTTTCAATTGTCTCTACATTGAGACACAGTAAGGGACCGTCAGGTCCTCTTCGTCCATGGCTTCGTCATCACAGCACTCCTGGGTCCTCGTGGGTAATTTTCGAAGGAAGCTTTCGACAGTTGGTTTTATTACATCACTGAATTGGTTTCGATTTCCTTGCCATCAGTCAAACATCAACAATTTCATGCTACATTATTAATATGGAAAGGTCCAAATTAAATGTCAAATCCTTGGAGCTGGATGTGTGTTTGCATTAGAACTTAATGAGTGTGTGTCCGTAGAAAATTATTTCACACACACACACTTAAATCTTGCCCCTGGAGGATGAGAACAAAAGAATCTATCTTCTGAATGTTTTCATAGAGATAAAATACTCTGTCATAAGGCATCAGAGAGACATTGTATGTTTTACTTATTTATTTAAGTGCTTTCTAGGCCTTTTTATATGTATATAGTTTAATTAAAAATAATCATCATTATGTCTTTTGTATGTTACTCTAACAATATAAGTGTTTGTTATATTGTCAGAGAATGGTGCTGATCTACTGTCACTACAGTAAAGTACAGTGAGAGATTCTGGCACATTTAAAGCACTGCTATCATGTGATGTTATATGTTAACTGATTCATCATCAGTGTGTGAATGCATTCATCATCTCTGTATATTGATGATGTATATTTAGCCTTCATTATACTGTTTCTATTAGAAACCGGTTATAAAGGACATTCATGTTTAATTGCATATGTATATATGTATGTATATGTATATCTTGAATGCATTGCAGGATGCTTTGGATGAGTGTTTGTCAAGTGTTTGTCAAGTATTTGTAAATGTGGATTCAAGTAAACATTCTGCTTCTTGGACAGGCAGATCTTTTTGTTTTGTGTCAACTAAAAGGATCTTGGACATCTAAAGGATATTGGACTAGTGTTGGTCTGGATCTTAGACGGTGTGGTATTGGTCTGGATTTGGGTGTTAGAGGGTCTTTTATTGATCTGGGTCTTGGGGGTCTGGTATAGAGTTTGGCATTGATCTTGATCTTGGTTTTAACATGTCTTTTATTGGTCTGGACCCAGAGTCTTACGAGGTCTGGTGTTGGTCTAGACACCAGTTTGGTATTGATCTGGATCTTGGTTTTAGTGTGTCTTTCATTGGTCTGGATCTGGGTCTTACAGGGTCTGGTGTTGGTCTAGATATGGATAGGGAGTCTGCTATTGGTCTGGATCTGGGTCTGTGTCATTTTACAGTAGCTCTGATTCCTCGTACCATACAATGAAGTCACCTTTTTTATCAGACAGACATCTTGTAAAAATGTGTACATTTAGAAACTTATGCAAATGTCAGTGTAAATAGAAAAGCTGATGAAAGACAGAAGGTTAATGTATAACACAGCACATACCTTTAGCAGTATGCCAGCGTAGACCTTTACACAGGAAATAAGTATTTACTCAACCATATGAACAGCTATTGAAATGCAAATGCAATCAAGGATAGATGCTGATGGTGTGAGCAAGCGCGCTGCTGATACTGCGAGACGCAGCATCGCAGGTTTTCACCTAGCATGTGTGTCATCCTCCGGGAATACTGTAGTTTATTCTTCTGTGCCTCCGGAAGATCCCGGTGTTGACAAGATGCTGTTTCATTTACTGTCCTCAGCAGTGCAGTGGAAATCCCACATTTTGCATGTGTTTCAATTATCCGTGCACATGCAGGTGTGGAGTATTTGCACCAAGCAGGGGAAACTAAATCCTTGTTTATTTACAAATTATAAACATTTTAAAACCAAATCATCATTGTACATGATCCTGTTAGTTTCGCAGGTGTTCATATGTAAAGCGAGTCTCTCACTCACACCTTTGTAGGTACTGTAGCAAATCATGACATTTCCAAAATGTTTAGTTTGGAAATCTGTCAACACAGCAATGAAAACTGCTTGTCAGTTTTCAGAAATTTAATGTAACGCTGTAACTTTGACCTCAGCACTTATGTTGTTTCATATTTGTTAAACTTTGATGATTAAATTTGGCCTTATCAAAAAAAAGTGCAAATGACTTTTTATTAGCCACATCCAAATTTCATTTCATGAATATATTTGTCATTAAAAGGTCTTTAACCATCATTTTCTCATGAATGAAAGTTTTGCTGGAGGACTATGTATAAGTATTAAATTCAGTCACATTTACATTACAGTTATGAAATTGGCAGATGCGTTTATTCAAAGTTGACATATATGCATACATATTTATTTTTTTATCTACCCTATGGTCTTGGCTTTGGTTGCTCTTTAAAAATTGATAGAGAACACCAATTCCAGTTCAGACCAGTCCTCAGAGGATTAAAGATGTCTACAATTTACATTTGCCAAAAGCTTTACAAACTAGATGTTGTCATTGAAACATCAATGCATTAACGTTTCAGTGTTTGTTCACATGCATGTACACTTTATACACAAAGCTCTGATACACATTTTTACATTATTCAGATAAAGCAACAGATACTCATTTGTACCGGTTAATTTGCTTGCGTGGGTGAACGTATGTGCGGAGGTTACTGATGATAATACTTGTGTTTGCGATCAAAGCTTAAATTGTTATGAGAAATTAGTGTAAATGAAGGGAACTCGCTAAACATCAGGGCAAAGATGGATGCAGCCATCTGTTGCTACAGAAAATCTTGCCTTCTCATTTTTTCAAAGTGTTTGAGGTTTTAGCAGTTACACTGATTACTCTTGATAACGTTAGTTTCTTTGAACATCTTTGCATACGAACCAGCAAAACGTGCTTAAAATGCTGTCTGGTATCCATATTGTTATCTTGGGAGAAAAAGAAACACAGCCACTTTTCATCTTACTGAGGGTAATAAAATTGCCCCTGCTTTTGTTTTTTACATCCAATCACATATCATTTTACTGTTAGATTGTCAATGGGCCTCAGAGTGCTCATAATTTCAAAGCTTTGCACAGTAAACACCAGGGAGGCAGTTATTTGCTGTATATTGTGGTTTAAATATTAAATGCGGGCTAGATGGAATATAGATGCGTGGAAGGGTATAAGTGATGTATGAAATCATTTCCATCAAGGGCAAAAGAGTCAGGGCCCAGAAACAGAGTTTATTGTGCATTCATGTTTTAGTCAAAGGCGAGAATAAAATATCAGCATGCTAAGCACACACCCGGGCTTGAACGGATTAACAATTTACAGAAAGCTAAAGATTTAAGATGGCATTTGGCCAGTCATGTCCACTTACAGAAGCGGCCCAAAACTGCTTTGCCATAACATGGTCTGTCAAAAATGATCTTCTGTTTAAAGTATGATTTAGTCATTTTGGTTATACGTGAAATAAGAATTGGGTGGAGTGTTTTGCTTTGCAGTTTTATTGTGGATTAATTGAAAAACACATTCTGAAATTATGTTGAGATAATTATTCTGGTCCTGGATGCTGATTGGTCAATACAGTGTTCCAGCCATGTTAAAATGTTTGATAAATAACAGTTATGAAACAAAACCCCTGCTCACCATCAACTGTTTATATTGCTGTTCAGCACACATGGATGTCAACTTTACTTCGATTTTCACATCAGTGATGTTTTTATTTAATTGCTTATTTAATAGCTTTATTATCTTATAAAGGTTGTAAGCATATCTAGAGTTGTATTGTATAATGTAATATATTTATGACGTTAGTGAATGCTACCCTTTGATGCATGTTGGGCTAAAATCCCTAGCAGTCACAATATTTATGTATATTCACAATAATTAATATAGTATGTTCTTTTTAACACGATTAATATTGTATCTTCTGTATCTGTATCTTATCTTATTAACACCTGAGCTATTGTGTAGTGTTCTTTCTTAGAAGTTGGTGAATGTTTAAAATGAGTATGTTTTCATTAGTGAATATCTTTTTGTGTGTGTAATTGGTAACAGTTTACAGTAAGATCGTGTTTGTTAACATGAAATTAGTTAGTAAATAAATTAGTTAACATGAACTAACAATGAGCAACATAGTTGTTCAACATGTATTTATCTTTGTTAATGTTAGTGTCAATACTTGTTGTCCATGTTGTTTATGCTAGTTCATTGTGCATGAACTAATGTCTACAGTTACAACTTTTGATTTCAAAAATGTATGAGTAAATGTTGAAATGAACATTAACTAGATTAATAAATGTTGTTGAAGTATTGTTCATTGTTAGTTTAATGTTATAATGCATTGCGTAATTGTTAACAAATACAGCATTCTTTAAAAATGTTATCTTGGAATTAGAAAAATAATTTACCCGAAATGAAAAATGTTATAGCTGTGCAGCAGCAAATGAAATCAGATTAATAATGGCAGATTTTTCATTTTTGGGTGAGCTTTCTCTTTAAGATATCTGACCTACTGTTTGGACAGATAGGCGACATTTGGGAAGACAGGACCTGGCAGGCTGGTTATGAATTCATCCACATGCTTTGAGGCTCATTGCAAAGATAGGGTTTAGTGAGATTTCAGCTCTGCGAGGGGGGCTTGCATATGATCTATGGATTCCCCCATTCATAATGATATGCCATTGAATAAACGGTCTCCAGTATAATCAGGCTCAGTCAATATAATCTCTCTCTGAAGGTCTTCATTAATCTCGCCTACTACGGCTAATCATGTCCATGTACTTGAGCTCCTACCAATGTCTTCACTTTTAATGTTATTTTAATTAATTTGGCACACTGCGGCCCACAGGCAGAAGCAGAACAGAGGCTATCAGCCTCTTCTAGGGTGAATTCCATGACTTCATGTCCAGCACACTTCTCTCCCTAAAAACTAAATGCAAAAAGGTTATATTTACAATT
This sequence comes from Ambastaia sidthimunki, assembly GCA_036877625.1. NCBI lineage: Eukaryota > Metazoa > Chordata > Actinopteri > Cypriniformes > Botiidae > Ambastaia > Ambastaia sidthimunki. The sequence goes on along the minus strand of JAZGTK010001713.1, from coordinate 20,540 downwards.
TTTATTTATATATATATACACACATACACACACACACACACACACACACACACATATATATATTATTATTTTTTATAAATATTTATATATATAAAAATATATATAAATAAAAAAGATATACACGCACATTTATATATTTGCAATGGCTTGGGTATAGTCTCTGCATATTAAGCTGGGATATAAGAACAGTATTTAACCTAAAAAAACTGCACGCATTGCCTTTAAACATTATGGTAATGAGAGCAAGTTTGTTTGTTTGTGGGTTGTGGTTTTGTCACAACATGAAAAATCTTCATGGTCCCAGTGAAATATGACCTCTCTATGAATCATTTTATGGTAATTTTGTCTGTGTTTACAAGTCCTGTTTTACTGAGATGCACCATAACGAATCGTCTTTGACTTTGTTAGAAACAGTTAAAATGGTTGATTTAATTAACCGTCAGATCTTATATCCTGCGCCCCAAGTGCAAATTAAATAATGTATTGTAAAAGAAAAATTTTGTGGTTATTATTTTTAATTAGCCATTTGGATAAAAACCAACTGCTTTGATTTTATAGTGTTTTTTTTCCATACAGTTTCTCTGCTGTCTATCCAAAATAGATTTGCACAAATAATTAAACATAAAATATTGTTTCGCTTGTAAAGTTTAAAACTCAAACAAACCCAAATATATCTATCGCTACTTTGTAAAATAGCTACAGCTGCTCAGCCTTTATTTCTATTTGTTTCAGACCTAATAATGTCAGGTGTTGGCTGGGGTTGCCAGGGGTTACTGCCTCAAACTGATGAATCCAAGTCAAGTGTTCACACTTGTCAGCTGTAGCACCAGATCCATAAAAAGCAAGATCCTCCTCATATTTATCATCAGTGAGGCCCGCTGTAAACATTCAGTTACCCTTTCAACAGCTGTGCCTCTGCGTCTTTCAGAAATATTTCTGAAACATCAAAATTAAATAGCTGGAAACATCTTTTTCACTATAGCGACATTGACTAATGCATCCTGCCTGTTCAACCTCTATAAACACATTTGCATTATTCAATTCCAAACGGCAGGCGTACATTTATGTCAATGCATTTTGTGTCTGAAATATATATCTTTGAAGACATGATATGAAATGAGAAAGCTTAGAAGATAAGCAGCCAGAAAGTTCAATGCTAGCGCACTGCGGCTACTGAAAAGCATTTTATAGCCTTTCAAAAGAACAGTGGAAGAACTGTCATGAGAGTAGATAGAAGCCGTTTTATAATAGGAATTTAACTTCAATTGAATTATTTTGTGCTTCAATTATGCATGTAAAGACCATATTTAATGTCAATGGCAAATCAATTTCAATATATTCCAGTGTAAACCTGTGTGCTATTCACATACATATTATTCATTTCTTATGTACACTTTGTATTGATCTGTTGATGGCAGCAGTTATGTATGAAGTGATCATATGATCATATATTTTGAGAAGATTATTCTCAGATGGGTGTTGTAGTTAAGCACACTTTTACAGTGCTGGAGTGCAGCCTACATCACAACTTGCAGTCTGAACCAGACTATAAATTGCATTTTGCAAATTATGATTAGCTTAGATAGTGTGGATGGATTTATGCTGTTACTTACTGTAATGTGCACATATTCTTTAGCAAACTAGATGCTAACAAATAAAGGGAAAATGATGCAAGCATGTGCAAATAAATAGTGGCATTTCTTTCTTGGTGAATGTCTCCCAAGCTCTTGGAGATGCTACAGAATCTCTTCTAAACATCTTGCCTTTAGCCGAATGCACTGACTTGCAAAGAGCCTTTTTTCTATTTTTTATATAGTCAAAGGCTTAGTTTGCTGTTCAGGTTTTTCCGGCATGAAGAATTCCCAAACAACCTGAAAGGTTGACAGTCTAAAATACAGGATTGCATCACACTTATTGCGTTTTTTTGTTCCTGCAGTCTGATTCTGTCACCACCAGCATGTGGATATTGTGCATGATGACAGAAAGAAGACAGTGCTTTTTTTTTTTGAAAAGCAGACGAGGACAATCCTGAAGTTTGGCATATTTATATATCTTTTATATCAAATTAATCTGTAGGTTTGTCACATCAAAATACAGAGGATGTCAAATTGCATGTAAAGAAAACTTTTCAAACTAGTGAATTGGCTGTGGATTTCTGAATGTTAGTCAATGTCTTAAACTTGAAACAGGCCTTGGATCTTGTCGGTGCCCTTTTAAATGACATAAACAGACACTGAAATAAAACTGGCTAGCCCACTTCACTAGAAAACCTTTTTTAAGTTTTGGAGAGCTTTCCTAAGGCAGTTGATTATTTCCTGATTCATTGAGATGTTGAAATTGCTGCACTGTTACGTTAAGTTGATTTGGTTGTCATTGTTCTTCTGTGAGGTTTGTTTTGTGGGATTAGACTACGCTCAGACTAATCTCCTGTGACAGTGCGGCCTGGTTTTAGACATTCTAAACAATCTTCTTGTACTGTTGTTTTTTATGGCATTTATGTATATCTATGTAAAATGTAAGAGTGTCTCTGATTAGGAATGTTCATATAAGCATGTTGTAATATTTGAAAGCCTAAAGTCTGTGGCGCTATCAACGTTTCCTTTGACCAGCCTGATGTAGCACCATTGACTCAACCAATGATGTATGTTTGGGGCGGGGCTACCTGTTTTCCTGACCAGTGGCAGACAGGTTTATTATTTTTCCGTTTTTAATCAATTTAAAGCTATTTTTACAAGTTCTTTAATGGTGCAGATCTGACACACTTTCCTGGTAAGTGTCATTATCAAATATAGCACCAAAAATGATTTACAAAGAAAATAAAGTATAACTAGATTAGGGAGGTAAGTAGGATTTCATAAAGTTGAAGGCGTTAAAAAAGGTTTCTCTTCATCCACTTTGGAGCATCAAACTCATTTAGCACTGACCCAGGAAAAGCATAATGTTTGGAAAAAAATATTGTTATCAACAATAACAATAATTATTGTTATTGTTACAGTAGATATAAAAAAACTGCTGTACTTCCTTCTTCTTCCAAAGACCTGCATATTCATTAGATATAGAATAGAAGCATATAATAAACATTAAAGTGTCATGTGTCTGTTTTGTTATTTGTTCTAGTGTCATGTCTTTTATTTTGAAGTCCCGTGTTGTAGTCCATGTCTTTGGTCGTTGTAGTCTTTAATGTTACTCTGTATGTCTTTGTATGTCTTTAATGTTAATGTTTCCTTGGTCATTTTTTGGTTATTGTTTATATTTGTTACATGCTGTTCTTGTTATGTTTATGTTCACTGCCAGGTCTGAATGCCACATTTGGAGTTACTTAACAACACTATCTGAACTATCTGCTTGTTGTTTTAGGCAACACGATACACAAATAAAGTAACCAAAAACACACTCTTAACATATTGGGAAAAGTAATGCCTTACAATGTTGTGTTGATTATTATAATTATAATAATTATGGAAGCTAACATGTTATACTGAAATTATCTGTCCTTCAATGAACTTGCGCTCTGTACATCACTAATAAGCATTAGAAACTCTTTTGAAATACACAATCCAATATCCTGCTCATGCGCCCAGTGCCATCTGCATTGTGTGTTGTTTTAGATAGAGGATGACAACTGCAGTTCATTTACGGGTCGACTCACCATTTATTTATATGAATAACAATAAAACAGTCTTAAAAGATGTCTGTCCTCTATATAACTGTCTCCCTGTTTGGAATATAATGAAATTAATAAAACAATTGAACAAAAATTAACGTACCTGATAATTAACAATAAAACAGTCTTTGAAGATGTGTTGGCCTGCTATAAAACTCCAAATTTAAAGTGACATGCTGTGATTCAAAGTCATTGAACCATTAAATGTAGCTTTAAACAAACCAACACATCAAAATGAGACAAAGTCAGCACAAATGAGGAAAAACAAACAAATCAAATAATCAATTTAAACTCATTCGGTAATAAAGTTCCCAGATGATTACAGCGTTATCTGAACTTTGAAAAGCAAGTTTGAAAAGAAAATCGTCTTTAATCAGAAACCAACTGAAATGCGTGATGGGATGATGTAGATGTAAAAGCTGGTAAATGTTGACGTTTTCAGCACGGGTGATGTAAACCGCAGAACAAAAATCAAGATTCTGTTGTGTGGTTGTATCACAGCCCATTTACAATGATGTGCACGCAGTGACTTCCAGACAGAATATTGTGAATGTGATCAAAACAATAATCTATCATATTGTCAGACAGAAGATAAATGTCAACTTTTATTAACAGTTCTGGGGAAAGACATAGAGCCTGTCTCTCAGAAGATCTTCCAGTTACATTCTGGTGCTGCTTCTACATATGCCTCAGTTTGTAAAAATAAACAACTGCTTTACAATAATACTTAAAAATACAGAGCTGGCAAAGGGTTTTAAAAATCAATATTAAGGCAGTTTTATGCATTTTTATGAGTTCCAAAAGACATTAAATAAATGGGCTTAAACTGTCCTTCTGAACTGGGCCTGCATTTCTAGGTAGCTCAACTTTTGGCATTACTAACAATGTTCCTGTGGTTGATCGTAGATCTGTGTTAACAGCGCTTTACAGATGCTTGGAAAAGCACAGATCCAATACCTGGATCAGTATTGGGTCGGATACTGACCTTTTTAATCGGATCAGGTACCAGTGAGGCATGACAGATCCAAATCCAATACTGTGGGTTAGCCACGGTCCTTACTGTACGCACTAAGAAAAAATCATAATGGTCTTAAAATAACCTTCTTTTTTTAATTAATTAAATAACCCATATTTGTTTAATTTGGTGGTTATTTATAGAGTACAAATAGTGGGCAGAGCAGAGGACCAATTAGTGTTTTATTTGACTTTGTTTAATGACTGCATTCATATTAATTTGTGTTTGATCTAAAGATTGGAGACAAAATGTTAAATGTCAAATTGTTAAAGTCAATTATCCTAAGTTCTCTTAGGATTGTCAGAGGTGACTCAGAACGGGATTGTGGGATATAATCTTGAGAAGACTTCTAGCTGAGTGAGTGGTTGTTGTGTTCCTAGCAGGAACATCTTCCACCTATCTAAAAGACTTCTCAGCCATCACTGAGGCTGTCATGTACGTTTGGCACCTTGGGAGTGAAATGTAATTCACCAGCAGGCATTAAAAAGGAGGAACATGTGTCGTAGAAAGTTCCCAAACTCACTTTTTATAAGGTCAGACATTTTGAATTTATTTGCTACATATGTGTTCTGAATTTGCATGTGTAGTTGTATTCAGTGGAGGAAACCCAAACAATGGAGCTGTTTAATCTATTCCTGTCCGAAGGAATTGAATAAATAATGGTACAGAAGTAGAATTTTGGTGCCATGACCAGACAGATCTTTCCAAGTTTGCCTGAAATGTCATCACATAACTTCACACAATTTTCCATCCAGGACGTCTGTTCCCCAGGAGTGAATTTACATCTCTCTGATGTTTCGAATGTCTGTGTCAATGAATATCTGCCTGTGTCAACACAGTTATGTCAGTTACAACATGAGGCTTTTTTATCCTTGCAGCTTCTTTGCTGATTTGTCAGCTAGAATGTCTCCACAGCTTTCAGCAGTATGAACTCGGGTGTGAGCTTTGAGTTTAAAGATGCACTGTATAATATTTTCAATGTTTTAGAATTATTTTAAAATACTGCCATGATTGTCTGAGTGACCTGCTGTGTTAACCTCTGACTCAACCGATGTGTTGAATTTGAGACGGGCTATCTGTTTATCTGACTAATGGCAGCTTGCAGCAACTACGTTTTGAAGAGCAAGCTCAATTTATTGGGCTTTTATCATGAGGCAGTACAGAACAGTTTTCAATGTCTAAAAAAAGTTATCCTCAAGTCTTTATACAGATTCTTTACTAGAAGTTCTTGCGCTTTGAGTTAAATTTTGTTATAAAACTGCTGTTCAACTTTCAGTTTTAAAAAGTTTATATTATACGAATGCAATGATTAAGCCATAACATGCAGCCAAACAGTTTGAGCATTTGATGCACTATACAGCCACAGTATTAGGAGAATTCAACCTACCAATTGGTTCTACAATTCTGTCCGCATATAAAGAAAAAAAATTGTACCTTTCATCTTTAATGCCTGGGTTAGAGAGAGAGGAAAATGGTCCTGAAAACTGAATTTTGAATTCAAAAACAAAAGAAAGTGGACCTGACAGGAGAAAACAAAAAGCACTTTATATTGTATACTACAATGAAAGATTTCTGCACTGTTTCCATTCTCTTTGTTAGGTGGAAGCTTAGCACGCTGGCTTGGTCAAATCCCTCAGTCTGGATTTATTGTCCACAATCAATGTTACTTGCTCTTCTCCGTCATATCAAGGCAAACGCTGTTTGTTTTGCTCAAAACCTGCAAAAGCAAATTCCCTGAATAATTAAATGTCTTTTAACTTCAAAGACAAATTCCACAAAATCATGCAGCATGAAAACCTTAAACATTCAAAACACACGACTCATCTATTTTTAATCATGTACATTTCATGTATTTCAATATTAAAGCTGCAAACATGGTAAGGTTCTCGTGAGGTCTTTCACATAGAGGTGTAACTTTCTGTCTGGATCTTTCTACACCTCTGTCTTTCATCCATCTCCTTCACACACTTCTCACTGCTTGCCTTTCTTTTTTCCGGCTCATCTGTCCATCAAGCATTCACTCAGGCATCCATCCATTCATCGTTCAATCCATCAAATCTAGTAACTGCCTGTATTTATTTCTATACGGGCGCTTGTGTTGATTTCTGTGTTGGCAGCTGTCTACACACCTGTTTTCTAGTTTTGGATCACTTTTTCTCAGCACATTTGAGGCTGTGTTTTTTTTATTAATGTTTCTATAGATGTAGAAACTGAAGCACAGTTCTCATTTTGTTCAGCAGTCAAAACAGTCTCCGATAATCACTCATTGTGTTTGGAGGCTATAAGCCAAAGGTTTAGGACGGCAAAGGTCATATTTTGCAAGTATTAAAAAGATGGTCTTTAATTAGGAAATCATAAATGTCAGCCCACTTTCTTCCAGACTCAAGTGCCTGTTCGCACAAATCCAGATGCACGTTTTGGATGGCATCAATTTCCGGAGGTTACTTCCTTTTCTATGAGCCAGACGTTCTATAAAGGATTCCGTGCCGTGGGAGAAACTAAGCATTTAAGTTGTCATTTTGTCTGGTTTTCCTCATTACAAAGCGACGCATCTGGGGGTTTAGCCAGACAGCTTGATGCACTGCGGCTTAGTCACTATTCGTTAAATTCTAATTGGCGAACGGCCCAAAAAAGAAATTTCAGCAGGTGTAAAATGACTTTTTAATTAAGATATTGAATAAGTCCTTCCTCTTTTGGCACAGTTTTTAACACAAATGGGAAATTTAGAATGATTTGTAGCAATTATAAATCTAGCATTGATTGACGTAACCTAATAGAAACATAATTAGCTGTATGTTTCCTCTGCGTAACTAGCAACCAAGGGTTTGCTATCTAAATGAATTTTGCAGCGAGTGAGTGACGTTTTCAATAGAAAATGGCACTGTTTATGACAGATATAACCTTTTGCTGCTCTCATTTTCTTGTGATGAGAAAAAGTAACATCATTAGAACAGAGACGAGGTGTCAAGCTGCCAGTGTTTCTTTTAAAGCATCCCTTTTATTTCAGAATGTGATTTCAGATTTATTTTTTCTTGTCATTTTGCTTATTACTGAATTTAACCTCTGTTAGCAGTGTAATTGTCACAATCTGTTCTGCAACAGTATGCTGACTAAAAAAGTCAATAAATAACAGATAGCTGAATAAAAGATAAATGCTAAATGGCTAAATATAACTTGTGAGAAACTTACCAGTTATAAATGTTTTGTGCCGACAATGAAGACAGACATTTCACATTAAAAAATAAGTTATTTTCTGGCATATTTATAGCAAAGAGAACAGGTTGTTCAGGATCAGTCATCTGACAGTCAGACTGTTTGTTTCATTTTTATTATTTGTCCTATAAGTGCCAGTAGAAATAGAAAAAAAATGGCCTGCACTTGACTGTACAAAACGCATTATCTTTGACCTCCCAGTGTTTTATAAAGTGATCTGAGCTGCTTCTAGATCATTGCTTAGATGTTTTGTGTGGTCATTCAGTGGTTGCTTACTGGTCCTAATCAAAAGATCTCCCGGCCCTATTTGATTTTAATGCATTGGGTCCCTTTTTCAAGCCCTTTTTACCTGTTTTATCATCCACTGGGAAACATCCTCAATTCAAATCTTTGAAAGTAATAGCACCTTTCCTCGCGTTGAAATATAATTCATGTTCGTAACACAAATGGTGCAGGGCGAGTTAAGTGGTGAAGTTTGATTCTTATGGTTGGAGATAAGTAGGGGCAGTAATACTAGTGATGCATGCGAATATATGCAGGGGCCTGGAATTGCCATTTTTATCTCTGCTGAGTTGTGTTGTGAAACAGGCTTGTCTCTTTGTCTTTTTTCCAGATTTGGCTAAAGCTGTTGCCGGGAGACCAGTGACTTATGCAGCAGTCCTGCGGTTGAAGGCGGACAGTTCCTCGTCCTCCACGCTGAACTCCAGGATGAGGTTAAGGAGCGGGGCGGGATCATCCAGCCAGGACTGGCCTCCGTTCTCCAGACACAGATTCTCTGCCCTCAGCTCACAGGAAGACTACCGGAGTGAAGGTGAACATGATGCTGAATCACAAACCTGCACCACTTCACTTACAGAGAGCAGTTACAGATTCTCTGATCAGTGTTCCTGTCACACAGAGGAGTGACTCCTGCTTTCACTTCTTACCCACATTAGAAGTTTGACCCCAACAGCAAGTGACTCAAATACTAATGAGACTTTAGCGTTTTCTTGAATATCCCCTTTCTGTATTGTGATCTGGGTTGAATTTCAATTTAAAGTGCCACACTTAACTTGACAACCAAATGCATTACAGCTCACATTCTGTACAACACACATTCTGTGCAGTCGGTGTAGAGCCTAAACTTTACAAATGAAAATCAGAATCTGTTTTTTCAGATTCATTTATTTATTTTGAAATGATGCAAGTTTTAAATAATGCAAGTTTTTATTTATGTTATCTTAAAGTTTAGAACTTTCTTTTTTCATTCTCAGGGTTTCATTTTCTGTAGGCAAGCTGTTTTTTGGGTTGCAGGGTTTAACCATTAAAACATATTTTCAGACAAATCTTTGCCATGGGGGTATAGATATGGAAATTGAGCTTGGCAACTGAGAATAGTAATTGCAACAGAATTTTTTTTTTTTTTCAGATTCAAAATAGTCTAGTCCCTAAATTTGCTTTATACGACTCTTCTTATTTAGAAAGCTGAGAAGAGTCTAACAGTGAAAGTGACCTAGACATCTCACCAATTAATCATGTTTCTGTTAAGGCAAAGTTGAGCAAGACCCTGACCGTTTGGAAATTGATGTGGGATCGCTGAAACATCTCAGCACTTCCCAAACTCCCAGCCTTCTGTCAGCCTGACAACTGATGGATGCTCTTGTCAGCGAAGCAAATATACATTTTCACAAGAGAACTGCCACAAAATGACAGCTACCTTTACAAATAAATAATTTCCGGCTGTCGCATGTCAAGATTATTCGTAGAGTTACAAAGTACAAAACCATCTGTAATAAATGCTAAAACAAATTGCTCTGTGTTACAGTACTAAAAGAAACATTTGTTAGCAATGTAGGTCAAGTGTTTTTGACACTGGAGAAATCTGAAAAAAACAAAAAACAAACATATTTTCTCCCAGCTGAAAATTAAGCTAAAACAAGCCAATTGCTAGGCTGGTTTGTAATTGGTCAAAGATGGACATTATTATGTCTCACATAGCCAGAATTTTGACTTGCGGCACAAAGTCTGGTCCAATTTGCAGCTTATTCTGGCCAAAAAGTACTCACTTAGCTACTAAGTGCCTCAAACAAAACAAAAATGCATGTTTCAAACTTTGTATGCCACAAAACTGGCAAACCTTGGCATTGATTAGTTCTTCCTCATATTCAATGCTTTTCCCAGTTGACTGATCAACCTCTGTATCCCTAATTCCTGGAAGTTGTTTTGCCAGCCTGTTAGTGCTGGCCATTTTCCTTTTCAGTTTTGTATGCAATATGCATCAGACAGCGAGTAAACAGGATCATATTAAACTGGTTCAAGTAAGTATAGGTGGTTAACCAGCTAGACAATTAGCTTATTAACCAAGTCGGTGCTTGTACATACAGATCACATTGGCTATGCTGGTGGAGATTGGTTAAGATGCTTAAACTGGCTGTTAAATTGACTGATTTAGGTTAATATGACCTGCTTTTTTCATCTATATGATTTTTGCTTTTCACATTTAGCCCAGAGACTAGATCAGATTTACCAAACAAGGACTTGCAAGCAGCGACAGGGAAGTGTTAAACAATGTGTTCGTGGTTCAGTAGGAACAGATGAGGAAGTCTGATTGGGTCAAAACAGGGTCACAAGAACTGTCTCATTCCAGATGATGCAATCAGTAGCTCTGACTTCTCTGGATCACCACACTCCAGTGGTTTAGGGGTCACACAGGAGGGAACGTGGGTTCAGCCAGCTGTCACATAAATGAGGTGAACAGGCCACACTTCTCCACGCCGTGAGGACGCAGTTATTGTAGCGGGATGCGTCTAAGTCCTTAGATTGTCATTGAATCGGAACACCGCAGAGCTGATTGGGGGGGCTGATGGATTGCAGCGTGCCTCTCTGATGTCGGATTTCTCTGACATTATCAAGCTGCTAAATCATAAAACACTCACCGCGACCCCATACCGAGACTACATGCTAGCACTGACAAGCAGCGCAGCACCAGAGACATACAAACACAGACACAGATACATCATCACAGAGTCATACACTACAGTAATTCTCAGCGGTAACCGTTTGAACACAGAACTGTAGTTCCCTGCTACATCTGCAGTTGCTAAACAGCTGGGTGTGATCACAGCTGATAATAATGGATACAAAAGTAGGTTCATTAGGGGTTTCAGAGGGGAACGTTATAAAAGTGTATGAAGTAATAAAAGTGTGTGGGCAACAGTAATTATTTGCTCACTACATCCAGCACATTTTTTATTTGTACATACATATACTTGTACGTATATGATAAATTTATTCAAATATACAAATGTTGTAACTGTTGACCTAACCACACGACTTAACTTTTAAATGGAAACTTTTGTACATTTGTAAACAAATGTAAACTTTTAATGACTTTTTTACTTTTTGTTTGCTTAAGCTTTTACTGGCTGTAGGTATTTCTATAAGCTGTTAAGTATGACACTTCAGTTTATGACAGTACTTCTATATAACTCTGTTCTTTAGCCAGGCACCTGTATTTAGCTCTTTGCGAAAAACATAGCTGTCTTAGTAAAGTTCAGTTCTGTGACTGCCAAGCTCATGTCACTGTCCTAACATAAACCGTCAAGACCCGGTTGTCTACCTGTCCTTACCACAGCCCAGCGTGCTCATTATAATTATAGCGTGGGCCAGTGGACAGACCTTGTCTGAGGTGATATCTGAACAGGCTGTACCTGGTCAAACTGAGCTGAACAATGGAACAGAGTGAGCCTCAGCACTCTAGCGTAATTGCTTTTTCAACTGTTGGATTTATACAAAGGTTTCATGATGTGTGCTCAAACATGTCATAGCTGATCTGTAAAATTGTGTACTGCCATGAGCGCTCCCTGTTTAATAGTGAAGCAACGAACGGTTGATTAAACTCTCAAAGGCATTCACTAGGCAGGAAAACCGACACCTCGGGCGAGGTTTTTCTCGCTTGAAGGAATGGCCCTTGTTATTGGGGCTTTTGTTAAGTTTGAAAGAAGGATGCTTTTGATGGTCGCTCATCTCTGTGTCACTCGGCCAACAAACCGTAGGAATAAGAAAGTTAAACTAGAACAATTTCCTGGATCATAGAAAATAAGTTCTACTGTCTCGCTTCCTCCCACAATCATATTTTTGATTTATGAGAAAGAGATAGAGGACAGTGAAGTGTGCAGTCTTTCAGGGTTTGTTTTAAAGGAATAGATCACCAAATAGATCACCAAATTGCAAACCCACCATTTCATCATTATTATCCTCTTACTCTCATGTCGTTCCAAAGCCGCATGATTTTCTTTTCTCCGTGGAAAAGAAGAAATGTAACAATGTTTTTCTCCGTAGAATGAGAGTGAATGGTGACCAGGGGATGTCAAGCTCCATGAAAGCTTAAAGTAGCCCAAACAACTTGTGTGCTATACCCTATATTTCTAAAACCTTTGTGTGAGTGACACAGTCAAACTGAGGTTGTTACTCACTGTAAATGTTCCAGTTAATTGTTGCTCTCAAATCTGTTACCTTATATTCAAATATCAGACATCAAGATATGTCTTTCTGTGTTTGACGTTAACAATATCCAATGCAGTTATTTCATAATCTTACCCAGCGGTACCCAGCGTGACGTACCAAGTTTAAAGTGATGACAGGATTTTTGGGTGAACTATTTTTTTTTAGAAATTAAATAAGGTTGAGAGTACAGTAGGAAGTGTTTGATGCTTCCACCGAGCATCAAATTACTTCACTTTTGTTCTGAACATTACAGGAGAGATCACCAACCCTGTCCTCTATCTCTGCTGTACTTCTGATTAATGTATAATTCCATAGAGTGCTTTATTTCCCACCGGAGAGCCAACGACTGCAAAGATTACTGGATTCTTTCTTCCTAAGGATTCAATGCTTTTCCTGGCTGCTAGATAATTCCTAAATGCTGATATATATCATGCTGCTTCAGCTAGCAAAACTAGGTTATAGACCTATATTTCGTTTGGAGCTGATGTTATGTTATCTTACTAACAAAATGTAACCATGTGCAATAGTAATGCACTGCAAAAGTACTTTTACTAAACCTATTGTTATTACAAAGATTTGTATGGGGTTGTTATATTATTGCTATAATAAATATGTATTACAAAACATTTTTTTACTACTTTCTTTACTACTTTTTATGATTTTTAAACACCGTGAAACTGCTAAAGTAGCTATGATATGTATTTACATTATGGTTTGTTATATAAATAACACACTTTTGAATGGAATCAGATAATGTAAAGCAGTAAGAATGCAGTGTGCCTGAGGCCTGACATATAGAGAGAGTAAAACCTATGAGCTGTGTGATAGCTTGTATTATCATGGAAAGGGCAGGACATTTCGTATATGTGTACAGATTATGAGAAAGTAGTAAAGCAGTGAGGTACTGTACGTTCCCAGTGTCACAAAGATTGATATGTTATAAAATATGTGACTTATCAACAGGAACAGTTGATCTTAATCCTGTTCCAGGAAAACCACAGCACTCCACGTTTTGTATGTCTCCCTTATCTAACACACCCAGTTCAGTTCATGGGACTCGCTGCTATAATTTGAATCAGTTGCGTTAAATAAGGGTATTCTACAAAACGTGTAGTGCAGTGGGTCAACAGGAACAGGATTTGGAACCACCGAACAAGAAGATGTGTAACCATATCACATCCTAAAACAGAAGAAACATGTGTGTGTTTCTGACCTATAGTAGCTCTGTTTTTTCAGGGAATAAATTAATAATAAAAAAAATCGTGATGCATATATTTTAGTAGTACCGTATATTTAGTAGTGCCATATATTTTAGTAGTACCGTAGTACTACAAACTACTACAAAGAAAGTACTTCACAGAAGCCTCTGTGATGTGTGTGTCATGATATATTTCCCTTCAGACGTGAGTGTTTTATTTTAGCTAGTACAAAAACATCTCACGCATGCATAAATTAAATGTTTTATTGTAACGTTAGAAAATGAGCTCTAATTACACAAAGCCAAGCTACACAGATCTGTAAATAATTCACTGAGAATGAGATTGACTGCTGGCTAGATGTGCTGAAGAGACCCTGGAGATCCAGGCAGCATATGGGGTGAGTGGGAGTGTTTGTGCGGGGGAGAGCTCTTTAATCTCTAAGGCCCACAGTCAGCCAAGAGGCAGCCGGGGAAACAGAGTATTTAGAAAGGAGTTCTGGTTTACATGAAGATACTCCACTGTCATCAGAACGAATGCATTGAAAACTCTGCTGACTAACAAATTGGCTTTTTCCTGTGTAACAGTTATCTATACAATTTAAATGAGGGCCTCGTCTCTGCCTCTTTCCTTCTGTTTCAATGTTAAGGGTTCATGTTGAGCCCTTCATAATCCAGCAAATGCCACATTTTACTTAATGTCTGTGTGTATAAAGTAATATAAAGGTATGGTAGCTATAGTTCATATGGTTCATATATACAGTAGGTATATATTATTAGTCATTATACAGTAGGTACTTTTTATTAGTTTTGCCCTAGCAACCATTCAAAACACCCTAGCAACCACATAGCATCAGGATATAAACACATTCACACAACACAATCAGCCGCATAGCAGCACCTTAGCAACCATTAACACCCTAGCGTTTGTGGTGATGTGCTTTTTACAGAAACCAGAAAATGTGTGATTACAGTTATAACTGTGTATAAGTATTTTACATTATAACTGTAATAAAAATATTCATGAGAACATACAATTATGAGTTTATGAATGCATATAAATGATGCATTTAGAAAACCTATATAATGCATTACATATACAGACTTCAAGTACAAGGTTTTTTTTAAAAATGGTGTCATGACATGTATTACATATCCTGAATTTTTTTTTCTTTTCTTTCCTTGGTCAGCTATCAGATCTCATCCCCTCTCGAAAATGTAACACTTTTCCGTAGGCAATATGGCAGCCGACTGTGATGTATAAGCTTTTTGCTTTTTGTCCTGGAAATGATGCAGGTTGTACCGGAGACAATCGCAGTCTCCTCAAAGTGTCCCACCACTCGGCAGATATGAGGCTGGTTTGCTGACACCTGGCGAATAACAGCTCCAGACAGGGACGATGTTGTAGCCTGTGCCGGGGATTTATTATGCATGCAGCACACAGCATAAATAATAGAGCCAGAGCTTATATAGCTCACTCCCCAGCCGCTACAAATGACTAGGTTATGCTTGAACTCTGCGCCCACAGGTCCTTCATCTCTTCTCCTCTCTGTTGTCTAAATCTGTTCCTGCACAAAAAACAGTGTTTGCCAGATTTAACTGTTGCATTGCAGAGAGGGAAATTTAAGGATTCAGCCCTGATGATATCATGAACATCATACAGTGATGGGATTGGATGATAATATCACGGTACTCTGATACTGATACATGTTCCACAAATGCACATGATATTTACATGCTCTTACCATAGTATTGTCATTATACACATTCAAAAACTGGTAATAGTATTTTTTTTGTGGAGGTTTTTTAAATTTATTTTGTATCAGTGTGTTATGTGGGGAGTTTACCTCATGTATTTATTAATTAATTTGTGAATTCACATCGTAACCAATGTAGTAGATCTCCTGAGTACTCCTATTTGGAAGGACTCATGAATGATGAATGCTTTTATTCAAAGCAGGATTTCAACCCAGAACCTTTTGGTTACTAAACTAGATCTTCAATAACTACACCACAGCATCACATGGCATCTGTTTTGTGTTATGCATATTGTAAAATCAAATTACTACTTTTATGAGTGTGTCTGCATTAGATTTTGTATAATTCCTAGTAAATCAGATACTAAAATAACAAAAACAAGTCTTTTTGTAAACAAGTCTTTTTTCAGCTATTACCTCAAAATACAAGTGTAGTATTGCTGTATATCATAAAAGTTTTGTAAATCTAGTTTTCTTTCCACCTTTTGTCTTCTCTATGACCCCAGAGAATGAGGAGTTTGGTCCAATATTCATTCAGGAACCAGATGACGCAATCTTCGCCCTGGATTCAGACGATAAGAAAGTGATAATGAATTGTGAAGTCAGAGGAAATCCTGCTCCAACCTACAGGTACTGTTTACTCGTTTCATTAGCATGGATAAGATTTTATTAAATGGAGAATAAATGACATTTAATTTCTCTGGAGCTTTACCTTGAATCCTTATTATCCTGTCTGGGTGGCATTTCTGTTGGAGTAATGCTAATTTAACACAGATGTTGGACTTTTCCACTGTGCATTACTAATTGGAATTGATATGGTGTGCTGGAATCACAGTTTTACTGGTCAAACCGTACCGTGCGATTATATGTATGTGCTAGAATCATCGTTTGATCATCAGATCGTATTGTGCAATTATAAATATGTGCTTAGAATCAGCGGTTTTACTCATCAAACCGTATTGTGAAATTAAACGCATGTGCTAGAATCTCAGAGAAGTCTTAACCTTTAGAAAACAGACAGCTATTGATCAATGGATTTGATTCCACCTGGAGGAATCACTTATCCTCAATAAGCATAAATAAATAAAGGTGTTACTGAGGTTGAATGATCCGTTGGTGTGACTGAACTCCCAGATGCTAATGTGTTTTGAGTTCTGGTCTGTAATTTGTATCGATTTTTCTGTCTAAGACATTTAGACTCATCAGGTTATGTGCTAACAAGCTGTTTGGGATGATGTGATATCTATATCATATATGAAGTTAAAATACTTCACAACTCTACTATACTAGTTTCATGTGGAAAGGCAGATAAGTCTAAACACTTTGGTGCTTTCAACACTGTTTTTAAGAGTGACCAGACCTAGCAACATTTACTCAACCAAGATAATTTAGGGCAGGACCATCTGTTTGTCTGATCAATGAATGACGTGCAAAGAGTTTGGGAAACCATTACACACTTCACCTTAAAAACAATTTATTTATAGCCTTTCGTAATATAATAGCATCGATTTGTTTTTGCTAATTGTATTATTGTCTTTACAGCTGGCTAATCAACGGAACAGATGTGGACATAGAAGCAGATTTCCGGTACAGTTTGATTGATGGGAACTTGATAATACACAACGCAAGCGAGGCTATTGATTATGGGAAATACCAGTGCAGAGCAGAGAACAGCATCGGAATTGTCTTAAGCAGAGACGCCGTTCTGCAGTTTGCTTGTGAGTAATTGGACCAGTTTGTTATTTACTTTTTGTGTTAAATGTTAAAATTGTCTGGATTGATCTATGTGATTAACTTCCAGTTTTCACTTGCCATCTGTTTGATTTAGCATTGGCCAGGTTTGGTATGAGAGGTAATAAAATAAAAGTTAATCCCATGATGCTTTGCTGTATTTCTTAAAAGTAGGCCTGGGGTTGTCTCCATTAGCTAGGGAATGGCCTTTAACGCTTTGGCTCACCAAACCGAAGCAAGAAGCACATTTCTTTCACTAGTATTCTTTTGGCTTCTTTCCAAAACATCATTGCAAGCCAAGGAAGCATACAGCACAGGGCTAGAGGCGGAACTGCTCAGTGGAAAACACATTGTTAGCTTTGCTTACTGTTTCCCCAAGAGCAATGGCCATAGTTACCTTATTGCCGTACCCAACGGGACTGTGTACTTTACTATTCACTGCCCATTGTGTTTTTAAAAAAATAGAGGTTACAGGTAGTATACACGTGATGAAACATTTTCACAGGCAGTAAATGTTTTCTAGCTGTGGTTTGAAACCACAGGACTACAGCCGGTTCTGTACCTCATAGCCTGTAATTTTGATATGAAGAGGTGTTTGCCCATGTCGAGTTCATGTTCACATGCCCACACAAGGGAAGAATAGATTCTTTTCTGCTTTGTTGCATTTTCTGCTTTCTCTGTACAGAAAAGGATTCTGCGCATGGCATCGTAGAGTTTTTTCTGTAAATCTCCTTGTGGACTGCCAGCCCACAGGAACACACTGTTCTGTCTTTTTCCGCCACTCCTTCTCCTTCATTATGACCTTGGTCTGCACATTGAGGCCTTTTCTGAAGGCCTGTTGGAAAGACAAAGGAAAGCTTTTAGCAGCAGACATTGGGATGCAGAGTTTTTCCCAGGCCTCTGCATAACGAATGGCTACCATTTATCACTATGTTGGACACCCAAGGATCTTTCATTCTTGGTGGCATGGGACATGAGAGTTATATGGTGCTCCATTTATTATCAGCAAGTTACGTTAAAATGAATTAACTGTTGGAGATGTGGGTGGCGCACTTGACAGTGACACATAAGTTGTACCTGGGTTTGAGTTTGGCCTGGGTCATGTCTTGATCCTAGTTCCTCTCATTCTCCCCCACTTACTTGTCTGTCTCTGATATCCCCTAAATAAAAAAAAAGAATTACAAAAAAAAACAACTCTTAACTGAGGTCAAGGCAGATACTCTGTACTGAGTACTAGAATTGGCTAGTTCTTATAATGCAGGAACTCTAAAATTACCAAATTCACTTTTTTGAACATTTTGCAGTTTTACAATTAAAGGTGGTCATTCAGAAATAGCGGTATCCGAAGTGCACTCAAAAACCGCAAGGGCTGACTTCTGCTGGCCGCCACTGCTGCACAATTTTGAAATGATTAAAGGCAATAATTCCCTGTGTGAAGTGTGTTGGTAGAGGTCTTGGCTCAGGAAATGCAAACAGCTCCTCTGGCCAGCCAACAGTAGGGGAACATTTAGCTTGGATCTTATTGTTTGCTGTCTTTGATTGAGAAAGCTGGGCATGAGTTTCTAAGAGACGGTTAACTCAATCGTTTGAGAGAGGCCTTAGTCTTTGAGCCTGGCCACGAATGTCACAGCCCTCCCTCGTTGGCAGACCCCTTAAAACCCTTGCCAAGGAAACCGACTGGTGTACATAGAGCATCCGCAGCTCCCTGGAGATTTAAATATATATTTATATATAAAAAGGACAGAGAAAGAGTGTGAGAAAAAATCTTTACTCTGTATTCCTTTCATTTTGGGAATTGTGCCCCCCAACCATTCCCTGTTGGGCCTTTTTTTCTATTTCTTTATTATGAAAAGCAGAACTCCCTGGTTCAGTCTAGTTACCAGACCATGCTTTGAAGACTGCAGGCTAAGGGGACTTCTATGATCTAACTCCCCTCTGAGATCCAGGCCTCTCTCAACAAGTGGGAGAAAGTAAGAAAGGTATCATGTGTCTGAAGAAGCAGAGCTGTAGAGATATATAAAACAGTTCTGTTTGTGGAGAACTTCACTTTCTTTGACCACAGAAAACAGGCCATCAGGAATTTTATTCTCTGAACTGTATCTACAGAGGCTTAAGTCTCATATTAAACAAGTTACCCTGGTGAGCTGCCTCTATGAATCTTGTACATAGACAGCAACCTTTAAAGACAATGTATGTGTCTTACAATTAAATCTTTTTAAGGTAATTGCCAAAAATGTTGTCTAGTAAGGGAGCTCACAAGAATTTGAAACGGAGCCATTGTGATATTTGAAGAAAATGAGAAGGTTTTAAAATCACAGTGTCAAGATGACAGTGTTCAGATGAAACTCTTAGATGTTTTTAAGGATGCACAGAACACAGACATTTGAACAGTATTGTCTGTATGCATTAAATGACAGTCTGTTATACAAATACCCTTTAAAAAGTGTATTGTCTTAGACTGGCACACATTTATCAAAATGAGAGAGCATCAGTTTTAGCAGATCTTTATCTTACCCCATCCTCCCTTTTTGTTGGTTAAAGATGAACATTGATTTACCATACAAAGGTTTCAATTTACTATGCTAGGGGTCAGGAAAATATGAGACAAGCATGTGAAACTGAAGAAAGAAACCAAGTCAACAGATTTTTATCTGTTCCATCTCAACTTCTGTCAAAGACTTCCATTTTTCATCACGCTCACAAGAACGTTTTTGACAGTTCCGTAAATTACGTGAATTTTACCAGGAGCGGCGGCTCATGCAGTTTACTGCCTGCGCTGTATTAGCAGGGGAAGAAAGAAATATAAAAATGAAAAAATAAAAAATCTCGTTACATGTCGCCCTACTCATGTTTCATGACCCCAGCTGTCTGAAGATATATCATTTATCACATCTTGTCCCTTGACTGTGCAGGAACAACAAAAGAAAATCTATTTTCCCATTTAGACAACAGCGAAGAGCATTGATTAGTTATAATTCATATGTCTGGAGTGAATTGATGATAAGACGCTCATATGGAGAACAAGAAGACAGCGGTGACAGGATCTGATAAATCAATAATCTACACTGTTACAATACAATTCTGAGCCTCAGTGTTCCTGCTCCCCTGTGATAGTTTGTTAGAGGAGATCACCTTCCTGCAGCCATACATTACACACCACACACTCATCCTTCTTTCTGGCCTCAAGCTGCCGTGTAGCCAGGGAGCACCACCAGTCATTTGGCACATTCTCCCTCTCTGGCCTGCCAACCACCCAATTCACATAGATATAAACTATCGAATCACTCCTTTTGCTTCATTCTTTATCCTTTCTGCGGTCCCAGAGGGGTGTCTTTTCCGCTCTGACTGGATCTTTTCATTTTTCACAGAGGAAAAAAACTTTTATCTTTGTCACTTTCATTGTGAGTGGCACCCTGAAGATTTGCACGTTAAAGACAGGTGCTGCGCCTGTTGATGGCTCCCTGCATGTTTGCTGCATTG
>JAZGTK010001712.1:0-36922 GCA_036877625.1 Ambastaia sidthimunki | reverse complement strand
TGGGTGGACTGTTCCTTTAAGATGCTATGCAGTATCAAAATAAAGATATTTGAGATGGAATACGGCTTAGACAGAGGTAATGAAGCAAGAGAACAGATAGAGCAATGAGTGGAAGATATCTGCTTTAACCATTATGAACAGAGCTGAGTCACAGACAGCCTACATGAATTAAACAGTTTCTACTTTAAACCCCTGCTAAGGGTGAAGAGATAGACAGCTCCTACTCAGGCAGGAAAGAGCCGAGGGCAGTTACTTTGTCGCTCCACACGTTAGATGTTTTTTCAGACCCGGTTTTAGCTGAATAAACTGATTTCACCTTAACAAAATGCATATAGTTGATTCAGTTGACTTAAGCAGAGATTGTTTAAATTGTAAGCCGGGAAATAAACTCTCACATGTTTGTCGTCTCTTATCAGATTATCACTCTAGATCAGTTTAGCCTTTCAAAAACACATTCTTTGTGTCTCCTCTCATCTAAAGAGATTTCTAAAGCTCTTTCAGTGTAGCAGGAAATAGTTTCAAAACGCTACATGCCAGATATTTTAGACAGATTTTTGTAATTTTGTTAGCAATAAGCATTAAATATATATTAAAATTAAATAGACATTAATAACATAAATAAATAAAGTTAACACTATGGTAACGGTTCCAAGTGAACTAACAAAATGTGGCATGAAAATGAAATATTTTAGTAATTTAAAAAATGTGTTAATAATGATAAATCTTTTTTTAACTACACTAAATATCAATTCGGCAGATTATGTGAAATGATCACATTTAATGTGATTTTAAATGTTGATACATTTAAAAAGGTTGGAGGGCTAACATTTTCAGTGTTTCAAACGACCTACTTTTTATGTTAGATGAATGTTTTGTGGTAAAACAATGTGGTATTTGTGCCTATAGTGTGCCACATTTGGGAAAAGTTTCCACCAAGCTTATGTCTCGTGACTCAGACAATTTGGTGTGACCTTTAGCATTGCTTCCGAAGTGACAAAATCATCCATCTCTTTTGAACTGTGTGGGGACTCTGCTTGCCATCACTTACAAATGACAAGTGATACTTCAGTGACATCATTACGCCTTGTGAAGTTGCCATTTTACAGCAGCCGCGGAGGATGAGGATAAAGCCAAGGAGAAGGTTAACGGTTTGCATGCACAACAAGAGAACATTTGTAATCTGTATGGTCAATGCAAAAACAGGTTGATGAATGGCTGTATAATGGTTAATGATTGCCCCTGGGTTCAGGGCTATTGTATGTCATGAATGTAATATGAGGAAGATAATGTGATTGGTATCGTCTCGACACTCTATTGCGGTATGATACCGTTAACTGAAACTCTCATTACATTACACAGGAAAAACAAAAATACATGCTTGTTATCTCATAATCCTGATTTACACATCCTTAAAATCTCCTTTTGCCTAAAGCATATTGCCACAATGCTATTAGGATATGACTAATTCAGAGATCTGCGCTTTAATGTACGTAAAGTGTCATTTGCCAGATTTAATTTAATGACTCCCTTTGAAACAGTTCCGTAATGACTGTCTCATAATGCCTGAGTTTTAATTGGATGCAATTTACTGTATCTTTAAAGCAGTAACAATCTGGGTCTTGAGGGTTGAGAAGAACGCAGGTTCTGCTCCACACAGAGTTGTGAAAATCGCAATTAGCACCAAGATACAAAAACACCTACAAATAGTGGCGGTGCGGGTGCGCCTCCTCTGAGGTTTCGCTTGTATGTCACGTTAAAAAAATTGCCGTTAGCACCTTCGTTACCACTTTCAACAGGGGAAGCGTGTGTTTCTCGCACAGACTAAATCAATTACATCAATCCCGAACCACCCACTGCTGTGATGTTACACAGAAATGAAGAAATGCTTCAAAAAAAGCAGAATAAATAAAAAGAAAACATGAGTTCTCATTTGATCACATGACTTAAGTCATTAATATCAGCCAATTACACGAGAGAGCTGTTACGTGCAAAACTCAACAGAGCTCT
Source organism: Ambastaia sidthimunki (assembly GCA_036877625.1). Taxonomy (NCBI): domain Eukaryota; kingdom Metazoa; phylum Chordata; class Actinopteri; order Cypriniformes; family Botiidae; genus Ambastaia; species Ambastaia sidthimunki. Next base: position 34,915 of record JAZGTK010001712.1, on the reverse strand, counting down.
TCAGTCATGATGTCAACTTGTAGGCCGAGAACGAAACAGGAAAGCGTCTTCAAATAAAGTTCTTTTATTTGATTTTACACAGTAATCAGTTTAAAATAAATAAACGTTTATAATAAATAAATTTACTTTACTCATTAATAGATAAATGCTATTCTAAAAAAAGACATCTTATTTACTCCTAATTTTCCAGAGACAACCCATTTCCCAATAATGCTAATTCTCTTCCAGGAACAAGAACTTCAGACCTTACAGATTTATTGTGTCTCAGTCTAGGACTGTTTGCTTGGAAGGCCTCAGTTTATCTGGTAATGGAGAAGATCACAGTTCTTCAGGCTCTTGCAAACAGTCACACTGTTTATCATTCTCCAGTATTTCAGTGCACTTTGTCTTCAGCAGACGACAGGGGTGAGACAGGCTAATCCAGGACAACTTCATCAGCTTCTCCTCAGTGGTGATACATTCCCTCCCCTTTGAGAATCAATATCTGTCTGCATAAGAGAGGTAAATATTGCTGCTATCAAGGTGGAGAGTAAAATATGTTACCAATTAATGTCGTTTTGGATGGTGGGTTGTTAGAAAAGCCACAAATTAACAGAAACCTAAATAACAGGCTGGGGAATTCGTTGAGAATGAATCTCTCTGTTACTGCTCTTTATTTTGCCCTGTCTGCATTGTTGTAGCAACTAATTAAATTGCATTAATCAAAATAAAAATTAAACAATATGGAACAAATGATTTAAATTTGTTAATTATCATTATAGAAACAATATATATTACATTTTCAGAAATTAAGATATATGCAAATATAGAAACAATACATGGAATGTGTCCACATTACATAACATTGAATAACTATTATTTTATTATTCCACAGATAAAGTCTCTGAAAATGCAGCGTGCCTCACGGTAAACAATGTTAAACTAAGCTTCAACAAAGATTAATTGGACAGACAATGATTATGAGTTTAGTGAGGGGCCCGGGGCCAAAATCTTGAGGAAGAAAGGGAAAAGGTTATTTCCAAGCATGCACCACCTTTGTCCCCAGTTTGTTCATTGCAAATGCAATCTGTTTGGTCAGGCATAATATTGGACCTCTTTGATTTCGCCTGCCTTCATTACACTTTCTAAGGAGATGGAGAATGGCTTCCGTCAGGAGTCTGCCATGAAAGGTCTGTTGCCTAGATCCCTCATTTTCTTATTCCTCCTACACTTTGTATTCTTCTTGGCATTTGATAGATCGCACCTTGGCTCTAAGAAGCCCAACTCAAGCAACCGGCCAATGCAGCATTAAACGAATATTGACTCTTAAGTCAGTCTTTGCTCAGGGAACGTTTGATTATCAATATCCTGGGCAAAGCTCCTGTTTCACCAAAACGCTGGCTGTACTGTTCTATAAGAAAGCAGGTAAACAAACATTTGTACATATACTTCATTGCGATGCTTGTAAAATGAACTCAGACAGAATGTCAACCCCTCCCTTCCGCGTTCTCTGTTGTTATCGGAGCGCGCTAATAGGCCTTCTGATCTCCCAACGTTCGTCAGGAATACCAAGTCACCCATCTGGCTGAAAGGAAATTGCATTTCCATTTCATATTCATTTTCCGTAGCCCGCCACCTCTTGATGGGGTCTGCACGCTCTACTCTGGCTTGCTCTTTTATACAGTGTGAAATAATCTCGAACCATGGGCCCTGGATCTGCCAGTAATGAACACAGGGGTGAGAGTGAAGGTCATGCTTCCGTGATAATTCCAATGAATTCATTGTTGTGCATGTAATGAAAGACAGAAGGGCCCTTCATTCCCTCTCAGCAACAGTTACCGTCATGAATATTCCTGCACTCATCGCTTAAGATGAGCATGATTGGGAGGACAAATCATTTAACAAAACAGATGCCACCCGTGTCCCTCCTTTTAAACCCTTTAACCTCACAAATTATGTTTCTCTTGGTGTTGCTATTTTCTATTTATCCGCCAACTCTTTCTCTGTATGTAAACACTGCGTACAACAAATGCAATGCCCTTTATAATGTTTGGGATAAAGACATTTTTCTTGAGTTTCAGAGTTGCACACTTTTAGATTTGTTATCCAACACCTAATAAGTGGTTCAAGTACACATTTCCACGTGTGGTGTTTGTATAATGTGCCATAGTGTTTGTATGGAAAGTGATTCACAGGTTTTTGTAATTACTCAGGTGTGTTTAATAAGAAAGCTTTAGAAGCTGCTGTTCTTTCTAAGCTTTCATGAGCTTTGAAACTGTGGCGTACAAAAGAAAACAAGGTTGTCTTGCAAAGATTGAGGGCACTGTATGGTGACACTAAAAGGTATTGTACCACAAACAAATATACTTTTCAAGCAAAGTATAAGAAGCTTATTAGGTTACAAATATACAACAATTAATGTATTTTAAATGATTAAAAACAAAATATTTTCCACAGTTTGTTAGGAACAATGCAAATAATGTTTCTCAGTGTTTCCATTAAGTAACAAAAATTTAAAAAATATCCTTTTGAACGTTCAAAACGTCCACGTTCAAAATGTTTTTTTTTAGATGTTTTATTAACATTATTGCTTGGTTATAAGAATATTATTCAAACATTTTATTAATTCTGTAATTTGCAGCATAATGTGTTTGAAGATTCCATTTGGCTTGATATTTTGTTTCTGAAGCATTTCAGAAGTGTAATAGGTCCCCAAATGTGTCTAAATACTTTTATCTTCACTGTATATTGTCTACACTTACGGTTCCTCATCTTTTTTTAATAGTATCTTCACAATCACAAAGTTCATAGATTAATCGTTAGTTCAAAACTGCTGCATTTTTATTCACACTCATTTCACACTCAACCACTTACCTCACCATATTCTCTGCTTTCAAATGACTTTATTAGACTCTGTAAATTAGGACTGAACATGGAAAATCTGCTTGCTGCTGTTGACCCTATAGAGATGTAGAGCTCTGTATTATTTTGCATAATAGCCTCTTGTAAGAGGAGTTCAAAACAAAGATCTCTGATATGTTGCATGTAATCTTTAAACACTTCCACTGATATATAGTCCTTTGTTATGAAATGCATAAATTATTCACTGGGAGAAGATTTATTTCTTTACACAGCCATTGTTTGGAACATCACGTGTTGCTGCTACAGTTGACTTAAGTGTTTAATTTCCTGCCTTGTTTTTGCTTGTGGTAAAGACTCTTTTCTTATAGTGTTTTTGACACAGGACTCATGGTTCTTACTCAAACACTTAAACTCATAGCTTTAATGAGTCATTAAATTCATTGTTTTCAAGTACTTGCTTGTTTGTCTGATTTCTGATTACAATTAAATCATTTTGTTCTGGTGTTCTCGTGTTTAAACTTACAATCTAAAAATTGTTAAACAATCTAAAGCAATGATTTAAAGATTGATTAAATATATCAAGATGATCTAAAGAATGATTAAAGATACTGGGTAGCTACAGCTGTAGAGTAAAGAAATGTCAGGATTTTATAAGATTTAACATTAATTTCTAACATTCTTCATAACATTAAACTAGCACATAGTTATTTAAAGTACTGCATAACGCAATGCATTGTGGGAAACATCGTACTGTTGACGTCACACCTTTACAGCTAATCTGTAAATATACAAGAAATTACCGTAATGCACAGAATGAAATCTGCAGCACAATGCCGTTACATTACATCATTTAATTCTGGTCCTATTTGCTGTGAATCTGTTTTAATAAATTGTAAAACTGGTACTGTATAAATGACTATAGCACCTATTAGCCAAGAATATACTGTAAATTCACTCTAAAATATGCTGCAGTGTGAATTATTGACTGGCCACACTGTACTGCCCAGTTTATTTAATGAATGCACCTAATTAATGTACTCTTAATTTCATTTGCCATCAGGGCAGAAGCCATTAGCAGTGATGTAACATACCAGACCCAAGAGGATCTTTTATCCAGCTACACTTCATCTATTACAGAACTGATTCCGTCCGCAGTCATACGCCTCATACACTCACATGACAAGAGCTCCGCCTGAGAAATATGACAGCTAATATTCACATTCTCCACATCCGTCCTTATTAGAGGATATCTAACTATACATTCTTTATGGGGGGGATGTGTGAGCTGTAATTGGGGTGGATTTTGTTACTATGGCGATGGATGCTGAAGGGGATAAGTTTTTAATCTAAGCTAGCGGCATCCAGGCTCATGAAGTTCAGGGGCAACTTGATGTACGGGTGAGTAAATATCACAGTGTGTGATATGAGCAAGTGTATTCTTTTTTGGCAGAAATAAAAGATCTTGCAGGTGGTGAGGGCATGGAATATCAATGGCCATGGTCTCAGCTGTGCTAGTACACAGATCTATCATGGTAAAACACAAGGAAAATAGCTTGTGGCTGTCTGAAGAAATTGATCTAAGCATTTTTTTTCATCTTGCCTCTATATTCATGGGGTCCGAGCATCACACAGTATCTGCATCACCACAAAATCCATGTTGGACAGGAATTGGTGAGGCAAATAGAAAGAGGTATAGAATCAAAAAGTTCATATTTTGTTTCTGAGCAAAACACAACACTTCTTTAACATGTAGTTTGTTTTTGTATTATTTTTTTTTGTACTATTTCTGGTTGGACAATCCAGACATTTTTGGTGGGGTAGATTTCTGCGCAAAGTAGTAGTAAACTGCATGACCACTAGAGGGCATTCTCTCTCCTCCGGAACATTGATTTTCACTAATAGCAAACACTTTTCAAGGAAACTTCTCAGGTGCTTTAGTACCTGGAACACATAGTTCCATGACCACTGATGACAAAACACAAAGCCGCGCTTGTACGTGTTTATTCTGGGAGCCTCTGCTGTAGACTGTCTTCAGATGCCAAGCTTCACAGCAGCTCGTTCACGCTCTGCGAGACTGAAGGAAATTAGATTAGCTCTTGAATTGGTGAAGAGGCCTCATAATGCGGGTAGCGCAGAACAAAAATGCTTCCGCCATACCGCTGTTTGTATCTGTGGTATTAGTCATAGACACACACACAGCTGCTCTGAACTGCCTGCCAGCTCTGCTAATTTGAAACAGCAAACAGTCAAAAGAACAGTTGATGGTGATGTTCGCCTCAGACACAAATCGTAACTTTCACTAATTGAAATGAATGATCTCTTCACACGTTTACATTTTTCTATAGGAGCGAATGCAAAGACACAGCCGTGAATTCACAGCAGATGTTTGTAACCACAGTACAGCTAAAGCATATACATTCGCTGTTGACACACAAGTTGATACTTTCTTCTCAAACCAGCAGGATATAAGAGCTTTAGAGCAAATATTGCCTAGACACAACAAACATGACAACACCATCCATGCAAGATCTGGGGTTTGTCCTAACCTGCCACGACTGCAATGAGGGACACATCATTGTGTCAGTTGCTAGGTTTCTTTTCCTATCTTGTTGTGGTGGCAGAACCATGCTCTGTGATATCTCATCGGTTCAACACCCCATGTAAAGTTTTGTACTTGAGTTTTATTCAGGCAAGCAGGACATCCTATCATTGCATTCATACCCAACTGGACATACATTTTATGGCCTTGAACCTTCCACAGAAGACAGATATTTATATAAATATATTTAAACCACTTTAGTTAGTAATTGCTATCAAGGTTGTGACAAGACTGTACAAGAATTACAAAAAATGTTTGTGAAAAAAAAAATCGCCTAACCTGCTTTTAAATATAAAGTATTTTTTATTCCAGGCAGCAGTTTCACATTTAGTATGCAGAAATTTACTTGTTACTAGAATGTTGTCATGAAATTTAAATCGTACCTGGTTAGGAAAAATCTAAGCAAATAATGGCATGATTTATCAAAACATTACTTTTGTATGCAGCAGGTCTGTTTACCACAGAACAGGTGGGAGATCTTTAGCGAGGGGTCGCTAACCCACAGGGTTGTTTGTTATGTAAAGGAAGCCAGGTCATGTTTACTAATGATAAAGTTGGCAGGCTGTTTGACATTTTGTGAGCAGTGCAGTACTCGGTGCCAAGGCAGAGGGCTGGTGATCCAGAGGGGTAAAGGGTTTTGGTTTACCATCAGCCGGCCATTCAAGTCAACATCACCCAGCCCCAAACCAGAAAGAGTGTGTAGACGCTGATAATAAAATGACCAGGGAATGAAAGTACTACAATGGTAGAGGCAGTTTTAGAGGATTTTGAGGGATTAATGTGCGAGTAATCATGCTTTCTTTTGCTCATCAAAATATTGGATGTTTTAACAGTGGTCTTGCTTTACCCAATTTATTACTAAATGATACTTAAATACACCTTTATATATTATATAAACAATATTAAAAGTCATTAAAAGAAATACTTCACCAAACAGTGAAAACCAATCATTTATTCAAATTCATATGATTGTTTTTTTTTAAAGCACAAAAAGAAACATTCTGAGGACAGAATCCATGCAATTATATAAATGTATAATTATACTTTATACATACACACAGACAACGTTTGGAACAAACAAAGTAAATTACATATTTTTTAATTTGAAAAGATGATACACTAATGTTCTTTTTATTAATGAAAGTTATTACCCTTTGGAAATAACAATGAAAGTGTTTGAAGATTAAACTCTATAAACTTCATAAACTTCGGAATTGCACAACTATGCCACACAGACCTGCAGATGATAAATATGATTTAGCTTGTAAACTCTGCTGCACCAACAGTCAGCTGTTAGAACAATGGAAAACAAACAATTTATTTATGTTCTCCTTGATACAACATAGGCCCCTGTGGCCATATGGAGAAGTAGCAGTATACAGAACTACAGCTTCCACTGGGTCTTAGATCAAGCAGCTGGCTTGATGTTACAGCAGCCTAAAGAAACTTTCATTTAAAGCTTTTCTCACGTTGCTGCATCGATCCTTCTCAGGCCTGTGAGATTTCACGCTGTGCTACCGCTCTCAGCAGGAAGGCCAACCTACAGAAGACCATGAATGGACCCATTCCTTTATATTTAAGCCAGTCACGCTGACAAGCCACGGCTGCTTTGAAGAAACGCCGGTCCTGAAGATCCACTGGACAGAACCGTCAGCATGCAAGTCAGGAAGATCTGAGGTCCTGAATCAGTAGTAAGTTGTTGAATTCTGAGGAGGATAACAAAACTGGAACAAACCACCCCACCACCACAACAAATAATCTAAATGATACAATAATTGATGCTACAAATATAAAACAAAACAAAACAAGTATTACCAAACATGAGATCAAACAGTGTATAAAGCACAATGTTCTGGTGCCCCTGTTGCCAACAGATAAAGCTTTTAAACGAGTCCCTAGCCTCCCTTGAGTCCACTGTGTTCCTGTTGAGATTCTGAAGAGAACGTGAGCAGTGTTGCCAACACAGGGACTTTTAAGACACCTTCAAGGACTTTTTCAAAATGCCACCTACAGCGACAAATTTTAGGGCAAACCTTTGCTTCAGTAGTGCACAACCCTATTTTTACATGCAAGCATAGCTGAAATAGTTTCAGCAGTGTGGTGGAAGTGACTGCTGGTTAACATATGAGTTGCATTCGGTGTTTCATATTCTTTCTGTTGCCGGACAATACAGCTGTTGCATAGAGAGTGATCATAGAGAGATTCAGAAACAAAAATTAAAGAATGAAAATACGACGCAATGACGTCACGAATACGCCAATCTGCGTATGTCGTCATCTAGCACGTTTAAAATCAAACTTTCGCAAGTATCTATTAATAATAGATGGAAACAGTGCCTGGGTGTTAGTGAGAGATGGTAATGCGAAATAGAAAAACAGCTGGTAGCGCCTCCAAATAGCTGTAACTTACTAATTACCTTTAATAAAGCTTGTTTAGCATGCTGACAATCGGACTGCAAATCAGCCTGAATGGGTGAACTGGTGAAATTAGATGGACGGCATCTAGTTCATCTAAGAGCAGATCAAACGACTCGTTTAGACGGTGGGATTTCCTGCCCGTTTCCTTTTCGGACCTGCGAGGACTGGGAGGAGATCGGTCTCTTGAGGACAGGTGCGTGCGGCATTAAACTGCAGTCATAAGGCATCATTAACTTTAGCTGCGCTTCATTACATACCGCCAGCCATGATAGTACCGGCGCCCCTCCTCTCTCACGCCCGCTAGGGCGGTCGGAAGCTGCCCGACGGGCGGCGATCGAAGAAATGGGGCGGCGCTGATGCGAGGTGAGGTGCTCGTTTTCTCAAATGTCACATAAAGTCATATAAACTCAATGCCTCTGTTAATGGGAATTCTCTTGTATTAAGGAAATGTCTTTCCCATAGTGACGTGAACGTTCAATGTGTTCCCACAAAGCTAGTAGTCACATACAGTATGTATAATATACTCAATATTATTGAACTTTGTCGTTGATGCTTATGCTATAATAATGTATTAAGACTATGACTTAAGTGCAGCTCACATTGGCGCAAAAAGCATGAGAATATGGACTTAAATTTATTCATTCATTCACTAATGGATCACTTATAGTAAGAGACAAATTAAGCGTGCTACTGAAAGTGGTGGTCGTATCGTTCAGAGATCTTGACACGTTGCTTGTTAAGACCTAAATGAAGACATAAATGCTTCTCAGTTATTCATGTACATGACTTAAAAGGGAAAGATAAGGCATTTAAGAATCTGTCTTTTGTACGAGAAAAGCAATGCCCCACAGAATGCAAGGAAAGATCACACATCATTCTCGCTATCTAAGTCCAGAAGCGTTTCATTGAACAGCAGACTGATGGTGTCTTCCTTTAAAAAAACAAAGAGCCAGCCATGCATGAATTGATACTGACTTATCTGAGCTCAGAGATTCCTGACAGGCTGTATCATGATTTCACAACCCAAGCATCTTGTGTAGAGCACAAACAAACGTTCCCATGTCTCATGAAGAAATGGGGGATGGAGCCACGATATATTATCAATTATTTAAAACAGCGTAACCTTTCATCCTGGTGTAATTCCCATCCTAATTCTGTTTATCTTCCTTAAGTAACATCTGCTCTGTGTGATGTACTTTAATGAAAGGTTTGATTTGTTTCCACATAAATGAGAATAACTAGCATCCGTTGCCACACATACTGTATACATGTGTTATGCCTATAACAAGGGTAATGTGTTGCCAGGCATGCAGCTAGTATTAGTGGCAGACATGATAAGCAGGGACCTGATGTTATATTGATATCTGGTCGTGATGTTGGGATTCTAAATTATGTGTGTGTGTGTATAAAAAACATACATATACTGTACATACAATATGTATCTGTGTGTGTTGGTTAAATAGAAATATTTGCTTGTGCATTGACCTCATTTCTCATATGTCTTCTCATAAGCTTGCTCTAAATGTTCGTCACTCCCCCCCAACAATCTTCATGTAATACCAAAATATTGATTTTTGGTGTGAGAATATCAGTAAAGTATCATGAGGTATAATATCACAATGCTTTGAAATATTGCCCCCCCACTTCTATCCTATAGTAAAGTATAGCTTTTTTTTCAGAAAGTGTGAAAACAATTTTCATATTGTACAGTTGTACAGTTTTTGCTGTTTTGCTTTTTTATGCGCAGAATGACAGACGATGTACTCTTTAAGCAGTCATGTGATTATGACAATCAAAAAGAAAACATCTGCCACAAAATAACAGATCAAGCTGTTTTAAAATCTTCTCCCATTTGCTAGAATCTGTCTGTGCACTGTGAGTGACCATGCTGTGCACCACTGGCTTTGGGTAACTGATGGCCCAGCTAACAGGAAACGTTCTCAGAACATTGTCAGACATTCTCTCAATATTCTCTCTAAGTTATCAAAAACCTTTGATAAGTTATCAAAAACCTTTGCAGTAATGTTAGTAGAACATTTTGTAACATTATATATCATATATCAAAAATGTTATTCTTACGTTGTTAGTGGAACGTCTTAAAACCATTGCAGAAATAATAGATGTTTCAATATCATACTTAAGCTAGATGTTTTAAACGTTCCTAGAACATTTAAAATAACATTTTGTTACTAAATGCAATTGTAAGGGAAATGTTCTTACAACCTGAAACTGTTAGCTGGGATTGCAGCAATAGAAGAATGTGTCTGTCAGAAACAATTCACAGAATTGCATTGTGTGAAGAGCTGACAGACGGCATCTCCTCCAACCAGTCCTGAAATGTCAATGAATACCTTTCAATTGTAATGATATGGGAACAGGAGAAGCTCCTTACTTGACAAGCAGGCTGAAGCACCTTTTGTAGTAATGATTGCTTTTCCTGGAATCACCACCACTATTACACAAACAACAAGATCACAGGTCTCTTGCTCTGCACTAAATTTGCATGCAGGAACGATGCTGTCAGATTCTTGCGTTAGCGTGACATCGTGATAGAACCTGATGCCCCCGGGGGGGTACCGTACAAACAGCTTGAGTTCACAACCTGACGCGACTCATTAATCCAAAATAAATACATACAATCTGTAAACAGCCCAAAAAGTTGTCTCCAGTGGCTTAAAAAAGTTCTCTGTCTTAATTGTGTGAATTTGAAGGAATAGCACAAAGTCTTCTGTATCTCCTCACAAAGTGTTCTCGAGAGTTTTTTCTCCAGCTTTCGGCTTCCTCAAAAAGATAATATGGCTAAAAAATGTCTGTTTAATAATGATATAAGTGTAAATCCATTTCTGGCATATCTAGTCCACGCTCAAGGCATCGTTCTGCTTTGCTCATGAATTTACAGTTCAAATAATCTGGCTATTCAACACTTTTCCATTTTAATAAGATCAGCCTCGCCTGTATTCTATTGTCGTATAGAGTGTTTCTGACAGGAATCCGTGTCAAGACGGAGAACACAGAAGAACTTCACTATGGTCACCACTCCGTTTAATTGACTATATATTTGCTGGTTGACGTTTTGTCTCTTTAACTGCACTGAAGCATCATTCAGATTTGAGGATAGTGGCTTCATCCACCAGCAGAAGAAGATGAAATCTACTGTCTACAGACAGTGAGAGTACTTATGATGTGAACAAAGTCTTTGAGAACCTGCATCACATCCAGTTAGAGCGAGAGGCACGTTCAGCACAGTCAGTATATTCAGAACCAGTTGTTCTTAAGAAGATTAAGAGCTAAGATGCTTTAAAAAATACTGTAGATCTGCATCAAAATGTAAATTAATTAATTCATTCAAATGCTTTATTTTTATTTAAAGAATAATTGAAAAGCCTCTGAATTTAGTCCAGCAGTGATGTCAGGAAATTTATTTTAGGTAGGCTAGAAAAAGTTTGTGCAAGTTTGTACAATTAAAATATTTGTTTAAAATATGTTACTAGTGTCAAACTGTGCATTATTAGGTCAGTCCCATGGTCTAATAACTCATAGATCAATCTCAATACAGGTCTGACTAACATGGACAAACAGTAAAAGAAAGTTTGTTGCTACAAATGTATTGTCAATGGTTAAACCTAAATACTGTGCATATGCTCAACAGTTAAGTACTTTTGGTGGTGGTTTATCTAGAGGACGTAGCAATGTAGTGGTTTGTAATGTAATCTTTTTTGTAATAGTTGATTGAGTTAAAGTTAAAGCTTGCATTTGGATAAAGAAGTAGGTGAACAATAATTACATTTATTTGAATAAATGTACTGAAGAGTGGCATCTCCAACTCTCCAACCATCAATAAGTTGCCAAATCCAGCACAATGACTAACATCTGTCAACATCTATGCACACATAGCACAGGTTTACCACAGTGCACTTTACCTACAGCCAATTAACACCCCATTACAATCCATTCAGCTTGACTTACAATGAAGTAAAACCTGACAAGAAAGAATTTACAATGATGTTCCATTTGTGCGAACCTGTCATTGACTTCTGTGTTGAGATCTGGCAGCCCAATGAATTAATTCACGAGGGCGTTGACTTATGACATTTCTTTTTGAAAGTTTAAATCCTTTTCTCTCACTTGAAGCAATTTAATCACATTTACATGCGCAAGAATATTACAGTGTGAATTTGCTGTATATCAGTGTCAAGCGTTTTTAATGGAAATTAGTTAATCAGTAATTTTGTAAAAAAAAAATAAATTCAAAAGGTAAAAGGTGCCATAGTAAAGAGTCTGAGAATCCGAGGGCTTTTCTGAGTGCTTAATACTGCGTGTGTGATGTTTTAAAAAGCTTGCTTTGCCTGTCATTTCTTACTGTATTTATAATGTTACAGTGACACATTGCAGGACCAGTTTCTGTTGTAACACAACATATTACTGTAAAAATAAATAAACAAATCAGTTTGGCTGAATGTGAAAAGCTACAATGATGAAATAACCACAAGACTTTGCACCTGAATGCTATTAATAGTTTGGTCAATACTAATAATATCAATAGCAATGATAGTTTTGCTGAGCTAAATTGTTGTTTCAGTTTTTTTACACTATAGGTGTTTCAGAACTGCCTTATAGAAACCTATATACAAAACTGGGATGTTAGTAAAAAAGGTTCATATACCTAAACAGTTATGATGTAAAGGCAAATAATAAAACATGCATTTTCCAGAAGTCATAAGTTATGTTTAATTCTCTAAAGGTAATTTAATCGCTACCAAACTCCCAAAATTCAAGTCTCAGCTTTGCAGAATTCATCCAAATATGTTTCAACATATAGTCGTCAGTTCATCAGAGAATCTGTCTAGAAATGTATTTCCTGAGATATAATTATATTGTATTATTTTCAAATGAGAATTACTTTTGAATAGTTCTTTTCATTTAATTAGTCTAGTTTCACATTATTCAGAGACCTGTTAGTCCTCACAACTGCATTCCTCTCACAGAAGTGTGTGAGAAATAACATTGCGTATGTGTCACTGTGTGGTTCCTTTCATCTACGTTTTTTTTGGGAGCACCACGAGGCATGTAAAGCATGAGAAATTATGCATGTGGAATCTTAACTATTATCATGGAAAGTGTCAACATTCCTATAACCCATTTCTGAAATTCCTACATTCTTGCTGTCTTAGCTGTGGGATACAGTTGTTTTTTAATGTCATTGCAATTCATAACTGTTTTATAGTTTTTTATAGGCAAATTTGTATGAATTTGTCTCATTTGTGGATTTTTATATGATCTGCTTTTGACTTATTAATGGTTACAGTTAGAGTTGGACTTGCTTTTTTTTCCAGTTAGAGCTTTTTATAATAATGCTTTTTCTAATTATCTTTTTTTGTATTATTCACATTGCAAAAATTCATGTGAAATTGCCACCTCATTAAATAGTTACAATTTCCTATGGGATCAAGTTGCTTTTTTTGATATTGCAAAACCATCAACAATTCTTAAGAGCAGAATCACTTGGGCCTTTTGGCTGTGCAAGTGCCAAATAGAAATATTTTAATAGAGAGAAAAATGATTTCGCACATCAGAAGAGCATCTTTTATATTTCTGTTATATGACGGGAGGCGCGATTATATTGAGATGAAGTTGTCATCAGGTTCTCCTCAAGGGACCGACTGTCCTTCAATAGAACAGGATTGGATTAAACACCCCTGATGCTCACTTGAACATGTAGACAAGCTAAACATGCAGCCAGGAAGCCCTGATCTAGATTCTGTCTGTCACTTTCTGAGTGTGATTAAGATGTTGAGTTTTTGAGAGAAGAGGGGAGTGATGATACACCTAAGCCTTGTGTGTGATTTCCTTCTGATGCTGAGCATTATTTGAGTACTGTTTGTTTCTTTTTGATAGCACAGCTGATACCACAACATAACACTGCAACATGACCACTTTTATACTGAAGCATCATCTAGGGCCTATTTAACAAGCAAATGAAGCCTGGTACTGCTGAAGCTGGCAGTCCAGATGGAGCCTGGATCAGAGCCTACCTATACACAAGCTCTCAGTGCCTATTCTGGGAGTCAATTAACCTCCATCCCTCCAACTCTGTGAGGGGTCAGAACAGTGCTGTAATTTTCTGCAAAAATTACTTTTGTTTACCTCTTTGAGGAGATTTCTCACTAATCCCTTTTGCCAACTCTCTCTTCCTCTCTCTCTCTCTCTCTCTCTCTCTCTCTCTCTCTCTCTATCTATCTCTCCTTATTTAATTTCTGTTTACATTCAATCAGTATACAGGTTATGAGTTTGTCTTTATATGATAAATATGGTAATTGTTTGGCTAGCACTTCAACACTTCAATGCTTAGATGTTTAGAATTGTTTCTGAAACATTTTTCTCAAGCACTACAAACATAAAGAATCTGGCACTACCGTCACAGCCGCCCAGTTACTTCTCTCATACTTGTAGTAGATTGGCTGCACAGGTATCAAGCTCTGATTGCCCTGGTTACAGTCTCAGCATGAAGCCCAAGACTGTAGCAGCCATATTGAGATCTTGTTAACCTGTGATGTTCAATGGCCTTAACATTTTGTCCCCACTGACCTTGATTTACTCAACACTGCAGAGACCAAATAACATTACCAAACAGAATGATTATTTTAGTAGTTTGTGTAGTGAATCTTAGTATATCTGTTGTATAGACTTTGTTCTTTTTAGTAGGTGTGGGTTGGAAATATTACCACTTTCTATTCAGTTACTTATAAACAGAAAGTCCAAAACTCATCAGAGGTAGAACATAGATTAAAATAAAAAAAATTGCAATTAAAAACAATTATTTATATTTCAATCAAAATAATTCAATTAGAATGTCCTGAATGTTTGTAAAAGGTACAAAAACTTCTAATTTTGCTTGTCTTAATTAAACTTTGGCACAGTTTTATTGTTGCAGTTTTGAGGTATTAATCAATATTCCGCAGATTTAGCTGGATGCTCCATTGATCTGGTTTGTGTGGGCAGAATAAATTTCCAACTCACTTTAGAACTTTGTACAGGTCTTTCTGAAGTAGTCTGACAGAGACTATTTGAGACATTTCACTGAGCAATTTTAGTTTTAATTTATAAATTGTATTACCGGTATTTAAATATAAGATTAAAGCATTTAAAACTCAGTCATTATATAGCGTCTGCTCCTGCAGCGTGTTCACACCTAAACCCTCTGAGGAATATCTTTGAGGACATGAAAGAGGAGGTATGTTGACACACTTAAACGTTTTATGAGTTCGAATTTGCCCTTCCGCTTACACAGAAACCTTTACAGAGTATCAGCGTTGAGATATTCCTTTGACGACATAATATTACATATGGCAACCTGACGGCCTCCAGCCAAAGAGGATATGGATTCAACCCCGCATGTGCAGAGCCGCCCATGGCCTCAACCTTTTGTCACCTCGTATTGGATTGCTATATATCTTATGACATCACAGTGTGTGATAAAAGCAGATGGTTTGGACCTTGAAAATATCGCAGGATATTAAAGCTACAATCTGTAAATTTGGCCTCTCTACGATCATCTCTGTTTGAAACGTAAAATTCCAGATTACATACTTTTGTATGTTGAATCAAATAAAGCCAAACTGACATTTCCTGAGAAATCAGACCCGACATCTCAAATTATGAATCAATATTATAATCTTACCATTGGGAATTGGGCATGGTGAGGGGATCATGTTGAACACTGATAGTTGCTCAATAACTGACTTGTTAATTTTTAACCCAAAAAGGTTACAGATTGCAGCTTTAACGAGTATTTGTTATATTTTCATAAAGGTCACTAAAGGTCATTGGGGCCTTTATTAATAATAATATTATGCAGCAACAAATAAAATGAAGCTATTCTGAGATGTTTTCTTTTCAAAACCATTTAACATTTTTTGATGTCTTTTGTTTCTCTGAACCTTCTGCCCAGCCCATCATAGCAACCAGTGGCTCAACCAATAACATGAGATTGAAGCTGATGACACTGGTGGCACAAAAATGACACATTTTAAGGAAAGAGTTTAAATCTCTGTATAATTGTAATCTCTGTATAATTGAAGTACTTTATTGGTTACAATAGAAACCCCCTCTTTTGTTTTCCTCCCTATAAAACCACATTACGTTCTCATTAAAGTTGCTAAATGCAACCGTCCCTTTTTGTATAAAACTGTTAAGAACTCTAAATAAAATACTGTGTGTAGCACATGGGCAAAATCCAATAGGATGATTTAAGACCTAGCATTTAACTCCATTAGTTTGATTGCTTGTGGAATGCAGACAATTTAAATGTGAAATTTAACAATAAATGTCCTTTCTAAGCGGCACATAAACTTAACTGAGTATCGTCTGGCTTTGGCAGGTCTTGCGGGAGTTTGATGAAATGTTAATCGTTGAGAGAAAGCTTTGACGGTGGGATATTTACATGGCACTGAAACAGACTGAGATACAGTACCATCCAGGTGAGGTGAGTGACAGGATCAAAGCACAAACAGTATCGCCACCAACGGTGAACACAACTTGCTCTCAAACCATTGGCCGATATGAAAAACAATGTGCAGATAAAAATGATTCGCCATATGTTCCCTCCTTTCCAAAAAGCACTTCAAAAGGTCACGTTTTCTAAAGATTTCAGTCAGTTTGGTGCCTACGTTTGTATATCCCTTGCAGAATCTAAAAGACATTCATCATAAAAGAGAAATCATAAGAGAAATTATAAAACTATCACTTTTAAATGTATTTATTACTGCCCTGATTAAAATATTTTACAACACAGATTATATATATATATATTCTACAAGACAAACTAACTACTTTATACAAATGATCTGTTAAAAATTTACATCCACTTGGTTTTTATTATGCTTTGTAGCTTCTGCAACGATCAGTGACTGTTTGACTTTGTTCAGAGCAGTGAAGCTGCCCTCTGTTCTTATGAAAAATCCTCCACTTACTGCACTTTCTTTGTATTTTAGCTTTTATTGCATTAACTCCTTGTAAATTCACCAAATAATAACTCACTAGACTAATGCCACCAGCATTTAAAACACATTCACGTCTCACACTATCAGAAAGGCTATTTTTGTATTAAGAAGCCCATCTGTGATTTGTGCATGCAGGTTTCTCAGAGAAGGAAAGTAGACTTTGCCTTGGGTGAGCCGCGTATTAGACACACATCTTCATCTTCTCCGGATCCATTTAAGGATCAGGATCTCATAGACGGTGACCCATCAACCGAGCTGCACAGTGGAAGGAGAAGAATGAGCTGAGTGAGAACACGGTTAAGATGGACTTGTGTGGTCAAGTGCCCTGAAGCCTCCATAAATCCCCAGAGAAGAAAGTGGCCCGGGCTGGAATGATGGAGGAATGAACCAAAAAAGAGAAGTTTCAATTTTTTCAATGACTGAAATAGGGGAGACCAGAGCTGGTTGTCAAAAGGGAAAATTTGTTACAAGGTTTTGTATTAAACAATTTATTTTTTACAAGATTTGTTGGCAAAAGCAAGGGCTGGATTTATATTTCTGTTTAAGATTATGCTGAAATATTAAAATAAGCCTGTAAAAGGGTTTTGTTTACTTTACAATTTCTACTTTATTTTACAACCTTGCATATATAGCATGCTGTGCTAATAGGTCATGTTGTCACAAAAGCTTTATCGCTGTCAAATTAACTGCAGTTAGTTAAACCTAATTGTAAATTTACATAAGCATTTTCCTGGGTAATGGAAACAGTGGGAATGTTTATTCACTTTTTCTAGCCAGGACAAAGTAAATCCACATTTACAATAGTAAATAGTTATAATTTAAATAAAAAATTACAATATTAAATTTACCCTTAAAAATATTTACTGCAGTAAAAAAAATGTTACATCCCTTAGACTGCCTAGTCTTCTGAAATAGGAAAAAAACTCCCCTTCCAAACTCGTTCTGTATTAGCTGAAGGAAGTATTTAACTAAAGATCATAATGTAACTACTCATACAGAAGAGACAGTGTATCTGAGTGTATCTGTCCATATTTAACGTCTTTCCCTTTTTGTAGGAATATTCAAACAGTCCTTTGATAAAAGGCCAGGTTGAGAAACTCTAAAGAGTTTGATTTCAATCCTCCAGCCCATTCTTTAAATCAAGAGATTAATTGAAATCGCCCAAAGGCATTGCGTTCCTCCATCTTTCTCTGCTGCTGTGTTGAAACAGAGCTTCTTTTTTATTGAAGGGTTTGAATATTTCTATTTGAAAAGGATGAATGACTCAATCGCAGATCTTATTACTTGTTTTCGGTACTTGTGGAGATGTTTGGAGCTCCAGGGTGATGGGACGAGAGGGGTTTCGCTTTTAGATCTTGACTCGCACTGTTCCGAGTGCAGGACCTTGATTAAAGTCGTCTTTCTTACTTCTAAACCAATTTTGGGATGTTCTCTCCCCCCTGAAATATAGATGATGGCCTATCTGCATACCAGGGAAATGGTTCTTCCATTATTATAGCCCCGTTTATTGACCCCAGGCTTGGAGAGCTCTACAGTCTCAAGCCTTATTTGCAGCTTACCGAACTGAATGCTTAATAATGGATCAACTGTTAATAAGATGCGACCCCCCGCCCACACTTTGGGTCAAGTGTAATTTTTCATCCATCTCAAGTGTTTTAACTGTTGTGATATTGCTGTTAGGATCTGTGTGTGTGTGATTGCAAAGGCATGAGGGATACTGTTCTTCAAAGACATGTAGTCTTGTATTATCAAACCTTGTATTATTTATTTTCAACTTCGACTTTCATTTTTTTACCTGAAGGTCACATTAAAACTGCCCTAGAATTTTCTTACAGTTCCTTATTTTCCACTGCTTTTTAAAAATGCATTTAAATGTATAGATTCTATGTATAGAATATTTTTATTTATTCCTTTTATTTATTTGTTTTATTATTGTTCCAAACCCAGGCTATTAATTTTAAAAAGGGACATTATACAAAAATTAAAATATGCGAAAACATTTCAATAATGTGAAAATGATTTATATGTCTTTCAATTTTAATCATGACCAACAATTTTTCAGAGTGTATTTTCCAAATGTCCGCAGGGCCAAATGTGTTTATATTAGAAGAAACACCCTTATACAATATATTGGATTTCCTTCACTTGGGAGTCCATCCACAACACCAGCTGATGCCTCACTGTGGCCTCCTTTGCCTTGGATCTGTGTCTCTGAATTGCTGGCTGGAACCCACGATAACAGGGGTCCTGGCTGGTGGTGAGATCATGCTGAGAAGCGTCCTGCAGCGAGGGAGGTGCTAGACTCCCACCGAGCTGAGATCACACTGTAAAAGCAATGTTTATTAATCCCTCCTGTCTGGAGGAAAACATGTGATTGCTAATAGAGCATGTCACCACATAAACCCAGACACCCATTAAGACTGTCATTAAAGCTGCAATCCATAACTTTATTGATTAAAAATGAACAAAAATCAATTACTGAGCAAGTACATGACAGATCAGGGTTAAACACAATGTCCTTACCTAACCCGATTCACAACGTTAAATTTAAAATAAAAAATTAAATGTCTGTAAACAGAAAGACAACCCAGCTACTACATCGCATGTCCTGTAGATGGTTCAGTGTTTGTAGCTTGTTCTCGCTTGTTAAACTTGTCATCCATGTTAAGAACCACTGCGCAAGTGTCCTGCAATTTCATGTTTCAACCAGAGATGGCAGTAGAGAGTTAAAAAGTTACGGACTGCAGCTTAAAAAAACAGAAGAAAGTAGAAACTACAATCAAGCCCCAATCCTTCCATGTCACATTCCTGGAAAGAGGGCAAGCCACATTATATTGAGTTTACAGCCCACACTCCCTCTTTAATGTAATAATAGGATGAAATGTGTTTGTGCAACGAGCTCTGAGATCAATGAGTGCTGATTACTCATAGTTGGAACGATCATTATAGAGGTGGAATGAATTATGAGGACAGGACGTGTCACAAACACTTTCCACCTACAGTTTTAAGATGCATGTGGCATGTGTGTTTGTTTGTTCCCTTGAAAATGAGTCACATTTAAAGAAAGGTGTACTTGCAATATTTTCTCTTACGATGACACCTGTGTGGGATGCAGCATGGCAGGATCTTTTATATTAAACCACAATTTCACATCGTTTTTCACCCTAGTTTATTATTTTGTTAAATTATGCAGTAAATAAATACATTGCATTAGTGTTATGGACCAACAATGTAGCCTTTGCAACTTTCAATTTTTTTAATTAATTATTGTTGTACGTTGCTTTCTTAATTTAAATTTTATTAAATTGCTAAATTTCTATTTCCAAAATTTACTGCTATTTTGTTATAGTTTGTGCTTATTTCATTTTATTACGTTTACAGTTTCTACAGTACAATGCTAAGATGCAAATGCATGGCAATACAAATGAGCAAGTATTCACCATGCCAAAAATCACAGGTAGGAGGTACGGCCTATGACACTCGGTGCTGCAGTTAAAAATCAAACATGAATATGATTCCGTTCTTGGATCCCGTTATAGAATATGAAAGTTATAATTTCAAGGAAATTGTAATTATCATCATGTGAGCAATTATAGGGGCTATTTCAGTGAGCCATCTGGTGACGCAGATGAAGTTAATCACTGGTATTGTCATGGCGACCTTTAGTAATGCACTTTTCTCCTCTCTAATGCTTTTTCATTATGTGGCCAGTCCTTAGCTTCTCATTCAAGTTATAAAATTCAATTAACTTTATTTATGTTCATGACTAGACTCCTTAAAGGGCGTCGATGCAACCGGTGACGCTTATCTCTTAATACAGGGGTGACGTTTACTCTGTTAGCTTCATTTGTAATTGTATTAAAGCTTTGAAGGTTGTTACCTTCAGGTTGGTCTGATGCAGTCAGTTAAGAGAAACCAGGGCTGTTTGTCACAGTTGAAGTTGTCACCTGAGCTATATTTCTGTAAGGTTTTGAGTCAAAAGCCCAAAATTGCTCGTTTTCTTCCAGCAGTTATTTTAAATGTTATTTTCAAGCACATAGTTCAAAACCCTCTTGAAAATAATATTTTTAAAATAGCACTATCACCATAGCTGTTGGGTAAACAATTAAACCGTTCTGGCATACATTAAGATAAGTGTTATCTGTAATATAAAAGAAGATTTAAACTGAACGGTTTAATATTTTCACAAAAGGTCAATTTGTATTTAACAGTATCTATATTTTTGAGAAATAACAGTGGAAAGACTTTAATGTATGAGCCTATATAGAAATTAACTATCAAAAATAAATATAACCTAAGAAATATTTTCTACAGTAGAAATTGTGTCAACTAGCCCCAGTCTCCTCCATACACAGTAGTTTCCATCCAGTGTATTTACATTTACACATTTGATAGATGCTTTTATCCAACTCAAGCTGTGCATCTTATCACTATGTGTTTCCTGGTACTCGAACCCATGACAATTTCATTGCCAACACAATGCTTACCATTTGAGCCTCAGGAACATGTAGGAGAACCCAAACCTAGAGGAACACCAACGAGAACCTGAAGCTCATTTTCAGAAGATTTACCATCACATCCAAATAAGTTATGTTCTCATATCATCCCTCTGTTTCCTCTGACAAGTTTAATTTAGCATGTCTATAGATTGTCTGTGAAATGCTTGACAATTCCCTCCATCAGCTCTGTGTTCTCCAGCTGGTCTAATCAATCTACACTTTGCTCCATTGCTCTGTTGCACTAGATCTCAGTGTGACATTGACAGTCTATCATTCTCAGCTCTGTCAGGTCACACTTCGTCAGCCATCCCTGCATTCCTGTGCACGACGAATCTGGACCGACTGATTCAAGACTAATGTTTCCGAGAGTCCGGTTATTACCGTGCGGATATGTGGCCCCGGAATTTCATCCATCCCCTCAGACAGGAATCTCTAATGGAATTCTCATGTGTAACGTTCCACAAAAATATCCTCTAGCAAAAACAGTCCATATTCTCCAAATCAGGCAGAGTTTCTTTATCAGACAGTCCCGTTATGAATGAGACTTTGCAGCTGAGCGTACTTTTTTCTTTTTCTTTTTTCATGCTTGAGGGAAAGATTAATTTAACCATAGAGAGTGGCTAATGGATTTCAGATAGGAAATTATGCTTGAACCCATATACACTGAGATTCTGATATTTACTGTATTGCACGGCTGGCTTCTGCTTTGGAAATTGGCTGCCCTCGAGCAAGAGAAACTGACAGACAGAAAGAGTAAAAGCGAGAAATGGGGAACCCGAGTTCTGTGGGCCATGTGAGGTAGCTGCCGCTCTCTGCTCTGTCTTGCCAAATAAAACACCCACAAATCACCTAATAGATACATATAAATCTCAAGTGAACACAAATGTGTGCCAATTTCAGGCACCCACGATCATTTGAAAGGCAAAGTTAAATTTCAGATTGAAATTCTTCTATTTAAAATAAAAACCAATTGACTTGTGTGTTAGAGATTCTTGGATCTGGTATTTGTTTACATCTCCTGTGCATCCTGTGGAAACTCAGCATCATCATATGTCCCATCTGTCTGCGAGCGACCACCTGCCCCCAACAAGCTGTGCTTTCTCTCCAGGGTTGTGCTCTGTGCCGGCTGCCCTGTGACCTGTCTGTGGTTATCTCTCTATCCGCAGTCATTCCATATCTAATTAGAGCCAAGCTTTAAGTGTGAAAAGCGGCAACATGTTCATTATATACATGTCACTGTAACTAAAGTGATTTTAAAGGATATATTTTGTCCCACTGGTACAGTAAATGATTCCTACACATGACAAGAGGAAAGAGTGACAGCTAGGAAGGGAGATAAAAATCTCAGGATATGAACACATTCGCTTTTATGAGCCAGTGTCATTTATTTGATAACAGTGTGGTTGAAATGATGGATGTGGACATGACATTTGAAACATTTTTGAAATAATACGGCAGATTTCTTGTCTTGATATAGTTAAATTCTTTTGTCTAAGGCTAATTTTACAAATAGCATTTTAGGTGTCCTAAATACAATTACAATAAAATAATTCATATTATTGTGTGTATATAAAAGGGCGTGTAGGAGGTGTGGTCGAGTTAGGGGGCGGGGTTTCAGTAGCTGCATGCACAGTGGGGTGAAACTTGTGGTTGCTTCCTGCTCAGCATCACCTAAAGTCCACGGAGAGCATTGCTTGTTACGAAGTCTCTGCTTTCTCTCATGCTCACTCCAGGTGGGAGCCAGGCTGAAGGGTGGAAGTTTGACATTAAAAGTGCCCATCATTAAAAAAAACATCCACAAAACAACAAAAGTGTAATTTGGGCAAAACTCAACGTGTGAGGTCATCGACACTGAGCAGTATTTAAACACATCTGACAGCGCATTTTTAAGTGTAACAGAATTGGCCGCTTCCTTGGCCAGAGTAATTTACGGCTTAATTCATTGCTTAAGGGGGTCTCTTACCCTCTTATTGACACACTGTTTGCTCAATGTGCTGAGTGTGAGCATATGTTCTGAGTGGACACCAGAGGAAATAGATTCAGAACTGGCAAAGCCACTCAGTGGATCTTCTCAAGCTGATTAACGTAATGGCTGACCGTTTGTCTTTAAGGAACACTTTTTCATTCAGCTTTGAAATGACCTTGAAACACCTCCAAGCTGAGGAGAGCCTGATGCAATGAATGAAATAAGCTATTTTGCAAAAGGAGAATTCATTATCTTCTCAGCATTATGGAAATAGGGGTAAATAGCCGGCAGTGTGGGGGCTTGATGTTTTTTAATATATGTGATGGTTTTGGAGAAAATGTTGATACAAATTTAGCAACATGCCCAAAAGGAACTAAAAGGAAATAAGGAAAAAAAGGAAATAAAATTGTGACCCAAAAATTATAGTATTATTAATTAAAAAACATTTATGCAAAGATGTCTGTTGATAGGTTTGCTTGATTTCTAAACAAACAAACAAAAAAATGAATTTTTTTTAGAAACATGGTGGTTGTTTAGATGCTTGTTTTTTTCCTAACAACTAAGAAATGAAACTATTTTATTTCATGAATCACAAAGTACTAAAGTTTGATTTGATAACCGTAACTCACTTGTCTTATATCTGGCTGTATTGTATTGTTGGCATTCTATTTTTGGAGAGCAGTTTAACATGTAATTAATTACACAATGTCTGCCTTTTGTTCCTTTGTACTGAGTTTTGAGACAGAACAGGGAGTAAGAGACTCACTCTTGTCGCCCTAAATATCCCTAATACATACATAACAAGCATTTTCCAAGTTTACGTTTGGATGCAAATGTGGCAATTTGTCCTCTAGGTTAAAATCATGCTCGTTTATCTTTGTCGATGAGAAAAAAAGACCCATTGTTCCTAGTAATGCAACTGTGCATATTATCAGAACAGCATATACTGTCTGACCATGAATCATTCGTTTTCATTAGCAGTTTACTAAAGACTACAAATCACTGGGGACTTTCAATGCAGTTTTATGTGTGTAAGTATTAATTCACTTTATGACAAGGTTTCTAAGAGATTTACAGTAGGATTTTATCAGCAGTCAAGTAGCCATAGAACTGAATGTGATTTACAGCATGTTAAGTAAACAGGACAGCTGGCTATCAAAACTCTTAAAGTCACCATAAAATCTAAATATACTGTTCTTGTTTTGTTATGAAATATTGCAGTATTTATTATAAATAATTTATCCATGCACAACATTATTGTTTTAAAACTTCTTTTGCCCTTATAATCTTTAATCAAAATCTGAGAATGTACTTCCCCTTCTGAAACAAACTTTTTTTAAACGACATCAGTCCGACGGCTTGGGCGAAGCCAGACCCACTAACCACGCCCCCTTAATGGTCAGTTACTGCGAGCTTTGATTTTTCTAGAGCCAGTTTTAGTTTTACAGTTTTACTCTAGAATAAAATGAGACCTTGTACACTGTAGGAAATTTTGAGTAGATTTCTGTAATGTTACTTATCACAGTGGTGGTTAGTACCAAACAACTTTAATAGACATGCTATTTTGGAAGAAACTTTGTTTACCATGCCACATTTTTGTAAGGTTTCATTTGCACATTTCAAGTGTGAAATCCAGGCCAGCCTGTGTCACTTTCTCAAGCAGGCAACCAAGCAGACTTTCAATGCAACATATTGGTACAGCGGATGCCCCGTGCTGTGTATGTGTACTTAGTTCCTTGAAGTATTTTGTCATATGTCATAAACCTCCCTGGAAGGGGGAACATGTGCATTGAGACCCAGTCCAACATTATGTTCACTGTCTGCTTGTCAATGCTATTTAAATCAGACGAGGGTGTTTTGGCATGACCTTGGGTGTTTACATTCTCCACATCATCTGTGAATGCTCATTTCTCTCCTTCATGCCAGAGGCTGCTTGTATTAACACCTCAAAGCAGTGGATGTCAAGCTTGCCACATCTGTTTGATGTATGGAAAAGAGCGAAGGAACAGTAAGATAATTTGGTTTAAAGAGTCTTTTATTTTGACCAAACACAAAAGGGCTTATGTTATTAAAAAGGCTTGACAAAGCCCACAGTATTGTGGGATAATAAGGGGGATTAGTGCTGAAGATGTAAAGCACAGACATGCAATGAGATTAATCATTCTGTTAATGCATGATACAATCTTAATTATAATGGCAATGAAATGTGTTATCTCACTGAACTAAACTGCACAATGAGAGAAAAATAATTTGAAAAAGACGCTGGGACTTGAGTGTCAATGGCCTGATCAGATATACTGTATCATATTTGTCTTATCTAGCATAATGTATGTGCAGTTTAAACTGTATAGAATTCAGAAACTGTTTGATTGGTCTTTTGCAGCTAACACAAATTGTTACGGTGACATACAGTAAAATTGCATCTGTTAAGTATTTGAGCCATTGAATGGTGATATTTATAAGTATCAATGATAAAACTGCATTATTAGTTAACAAAACCATTGGTGGAAAAGTGTGCAATATTCTTGTTTCCACTTAGTTCGCTTAAATTATATTCCAGGGAAAAAGGTATCGCTGCTCTAACCGTAATTGTTGAAGTGGAAATCCAATTATTTTGCTGATGTTCAATTTTAATATGTTATGGTCAATTATACATCTAATTAGAAAGCTAATCGCAACACATCCCCAACATGTTCAGACTGCTTTTATCATTGGAACTGAATTTGAATTGGATGGCCACATTCATTCTGCTGTTTGTGATTTTTAAGTGTTGAGATATGCCATATCTTGCGGCTGAAATGATACCCATATGAATTTGATGTAAATGTACTCAATCCTAAATTAATTAAAATTGTTACAACAGTTATTCATAGTCCATTGAAATATGATATTTCGTAGTACTCTTATTAAAGTACATGTACACTTTACTTAGTACAGAAAACAGTTTATATACATTCCACAAAGAGACAAACTAATGATTCTGTTGTAAATGTCCCAATATTTTCTGTCAGCAGAAAAGTTAAAATGCACTAATAATCAAATATCTTAGCAATACTGTGGATTTCACATTTCAAAAGCAAGTTAGGAAAGTCATAAACCAAGTACAGTAAAGCTTAATCTATCAAACTTCTACTACATCAGAAAGTTCTTGACTACAAAGACAGCCACACTGTATGTCAAGCAATGATCATTCAATACTTGACATATTGTGTAACCAGAGGCTTAAAGCTTTTGTGAAACATTTAAACCTGTACACTCAGTATACCATCCGGCTCTTTAGATACTTGACAGAAAGAATAATAAACGCTATCACCATCACTCTAATAAAACGTTACTGAGCTGGATAACTTCCACAGAGACTTGTCTTGTATATAAAAGACTCCATGTGAGTCACAATTATGGTTAAAAAGTTATTAACAGTGTGATTGTGCTCCATAATTTCCATTTGTATAGAATTAATGTGTTTTATGTATTGACAATTACATGCATGTTGGTATAATACTGTCTTGATTTAAATTCTAATTTTTTTGACTTGTTTCTTTTTTGTACTGAGACTACAGCTAAAGATTAGCTACAAAACAGCAAAAATGGCACGTTTACAAAAATGTTTATTAATGCGCACCATCCCTTTAAATCTAAACTGGTTAAAGTAAACAAGTAAAGTTTGGGACGGTTATGTGCTTTGGAAAAGTACAGCTTTAATCCATTAGATCATAACTCTCAACCCTTTCTGAAATCTAAAATAGATTAAAAAAGAAATCAGATTTGAAATCGGGAAGGCAGTTGTAAGAACAGGTAAATCTCAACGGGGTATTTCCTGCAGAAATGTGATTTTCTAAAACTGCAAATTCTCAACCTCTTCCACATATTCTTTCATGGGTCCTGAATTTATTTTCTGGAATTTATCATACAGCCCTATTTTTTCTTGACTCTAAGCGCTTGTGCAGTAAATGTGAAGTCCTAGTCTAATAAAGAAATAAACTCTCTCTCTCTCTCTCTCTCTCGCTCTGATGATAGAACAGTATAATTGATTAGTGTACTCAGGGGACTTTTAGTCTCATTTATGATTCTTCATCTCAAACCATTGCAGGCTTAAATCAGCCTTAGGCACTTAACTGTAGTGCACCTTGGGTAACTGTGCTGCCCTTATTTGAAGAAAATGGAAAACTACTTTAGGTATGAATGAAAGAGTGAGAGAGGGAAGGATAGAGTGTATCCGGAATATTTTTTTGGTTTGATATGATGTGCATGATGTAATCTTGCTTAGCCATGTTTTTAACAATCAACTGTTTAAAAATTGAAGAACAGAGGCACCCTCTGAGAGGTAAGAGATGAAAAGTGCATCCAATCCTTTTAACCAATCACTTTACACTTTTTCAATTTTGAGATTTATATAAGCCTACATCAGGCACACAAGCATGGTGGCTGCAATAGAGTTATTAAACTCTATTTACTATGGAGAACGATCTCTTGATGATCGATATATTCTGATTTCACTTTTGTCATATTATATAACAGAGGCCTCCAACAAGGTCCACAGACCTCAGAGTTTAGCTCCAACCCTGATTTAACACACCTGAACCAGCTAATCAAAATCTTTGGGACTGCTAGAAACATCCAGGCAGGTGTGTTGGAGTAGACTGGAGCTGGATTCTGCAGGTCTGTGGACTTCCAGAAACATGGAATGGAGATCACTGTTGTATACGATAGTCATGCTGTACGGTACAAAAATAAGGCAACAGGAGAGACCAGATCAGATACCATGGACTGACTCTGTAGTGCTGGAGCAGTTTAATTATCCAAATATATAAATGTATTTTTTTACAACCATATCTACATTTAAATGGACTAACCTCTCGATAAGCTTCAATCTAACCTGAAGAGATCACTTTGGTGAAAGGAAAATCACCAGGCACTATGAACTGGATGGCAATGGCTGTGTATGGTTATGAAGTATGAAGCCAAATTCAAGTGTTGGAGGTTGCTGAATTAGGTAAGACAGTGGTTATTGATTATTGGCTGCCATGCCAATAGAAAAACAGATGACAGATGTACTGTATTGCTCTTGAGTCACAATAAGTGTATGTACTGTGTTGGCCTAGTGGTGCAGTATGTGATGGTTTATCTGTGTAACAATATTAAATAATGCAATAACTTAATTTCCAAGTGGCTTGGAATATATTTACAATTWTTWTTTAAGTACTTGGTRTACTTTAGTATACTTAATATACTTTGTACTTAAATACTTTTAGTACTTGCATTACTTTTAAGGTTCATCGTGTGCTCTGTTTAAAAAAAAAGCTCTTTTTTTGACTTAAGGAGAAAGTTTTGAGCTCCGAATCTTGCAGTTTGTTCTTCGAGTACAATGAATTCTTATATGTCAGAGAATCAAAGAAAGATTCCTCAAGTCATGATCCTTTAAAGTTGCGGAGCAGTTATACTCTCAGCCAGAAGGTTTTTGTTTCAACCTCAGACCAATATTGAGTTTCCTTTAGAAACACGTTCTCTCTGTCTGCTCGGTGACCAAAAGATGAGCCCAGAACAGGTCAGTTAGCAAACATGACTCTGTCTGGAAGTGAGTCTGTTGTGAATGGGTTTCTTTGTCCTGTGTCAGTGAATGCTGTGTTCTGTTGCCATTTCTGATGTTCTCATTCAAATGCTAATGTGCTACGCGTAGGTCCTGAAAGCGAGTAATTCAAGTGAATGGCACAGCTGCAAGAAGAGAGTTTTGTTTGGGCTGTTATGGGGAGGTGGGCATGCAGGTAACTGGGATGTCATGCGACGCCTCGGTTACTGTAAACTTCTGTTTGCTGGCTTGTCAGGTCTCCAGGCTGATCAATAATTCACAGATTGACATGTTCTGTGGCTGCCTGCTTCCCCCGTCTGCCGCAGAGCCCTTTATCCTCAGCCCTGACATTCACTCAAATTAGTCACGGTGTATTTATTTTGTTCTATCCAATTTCTCAATGAGTGCAATACAATTTATTGTATTATTCATATGGTGTGATTTATGAATCCAGCCAGCAGTGGTTTTGGACAACTGTGAAAAGTTAAATGAGAAAAGTTGCTATTTTTCTTTGCAGCGTTTTGTAGTTTGACTATCACAGAAGGTTTTAAATGCTCGTTTATAGTATTTTTTTATTGAGCTGTTCTGCAACAATCGAACTAAAAACCAGAGATTTATAGTACTGCAGTAAATGTACTTCATTACTATACCAAGAATTACTGTGTAGAATTCTTACATGTCTCAAGTTTTTAAACTTGATACTTAGTACAATTATAAGGCAAAAGAATTATTATGTCACAACTTCACATAAACCTGCAAGGTGCATATTTCACTGGCTGTCATTAGATGTAAAAATCTATGATTTTATATAAAAACGGGTTATATTAAAGGCTATAGTACATTGGTGATCAGTCTATAATCAACCATTTTGAAGTGTGAAACAATTGAATCTGCTGTGGACTGGCTGAATTTAAAGTTTAACAATTTTAACTAACAGGTTTCAGGTTATTGGTTCAGTTTATCTTGTTGTCACCTGTCTGTTTGTCCTCTATATTAATTACATGGACTCTTAGTTTGTAGTTTTATGTTCTCATTTCCTGTTTCCCCTTGCTGACTGTTCTCACGCTTAACTAACTTTAATATAAAAAACACTGTGTCAATTTCATCCAGTCAATTTCAAAAATACAATTAATTGAAACACTCACAAGTATGTTTAGCTATAACTTATGCGTAACATTTTGTCGGTAACCTTGCTTCAACATAAGTATTATTTCTCAGCAGACCTGCCTTCAATACCCCTGTTAAAAACAACTGTTTTGTTATCATTTCTCTTGTTTTTTCCAATTTTCATCTGGATCTGTTTCATGCAGACAATTAATTGTACGAGGAAAATTATGTCTGTGGAATTGATTGTGTCAAGACAAAAGAGTTGGGAAGTATTCAAACAGATTTATCAGAAAAGCATATTGGTTCTACAGTAGGATTGAGGCCAGAAATACGGTAAAAGCTACAGAGACTAGTGTACTAATAGGCTTACATCAAAAATGAGAACGTTTACAAGAGGAGGCAGAGGAAGGAGGCCTGATCACACTTCTGCCCTTTTCATCCTTTTAGCGGCCATCATTTCTCCACATGGGACCTGTCACTTTTTCCAAGACTAATAATTGCTCTCTTTGCTGTCATACTACAGCCTCATGTTGTGTTATCAAGCGCCAGCTGTAACGATGAGTGAGATTACTTTATTGATCTTCATGTCTTTGACTGTTGTGCCCTTCTGACTGCAGTTTGGTCGCACGTAAGCACATTTCATAGTGGAAGGAAAACATTGTTTATCACTTTATACTAAGCAATGCACACTTTTATTCATAACACTGAGAAATCCTTCATGCACTCTCAGCAAAGTTGGAGATTTTTTTAACTTGTGGGGAAGTTTACTAGACTAAAGTTTCACCTCAACTTTTATCACCAAGACACTATAAAGCACAAAGATTGGGCAGCACAACACACTGTTGCACACAGATTTCATAACGCTACATCTCTACAATATGATTTATAAAAATATATCTCAGTTCTGTTTACTGATGGTCTGTTTATCTTTATTTTTCTTTTCCTAAGCTTCTGTCCGTGTGAACAATTTGTGGTCTGTGAATCACAGATACTTTATCTTCTTTTGCTTGTTAGAAATCCTCAAAAGCTGAGGGTTTATAGATTAACTGTCACATTTTCTTATGTAACGCAGAAGTTGCCCTCGTTGATGCAGTCTTATGTTTTCTCACAAATTGGAGTTTTACCGGAATCAACATTCTGTAACTTGAAGAAATCTATAGCAGAACTTATTTTGCCCAGCTGAGCTCACTTCATAAGCTCATGCTGTGTCAATATTTAAAATAATTGCATTTTTAAAAATCTGCGGACTGCAAAAAAACCATCATACAGGATTAATCCGTTCACTTTTCTGACTTGCGATGCCCAAACTCTCATCATTTATGAGTTATACTGCTTGAGGAAACCTGAGTAAACAGTTTCTGTACTACAAAAGTCAGTGGCGTATAACACGGAGGCTAGTGGATATGTTATTCTCTCTTTTTTACATTCTCTTGAGCTCTGTTACCTCGACAACCAGGTCTCTGTAAGGCTTTGAGAGATTGCAGCATGATCCAATTAAGGTACATGTCCTCACACGCTGCACTGGAAACCATCTCGTGGGCCAGTGATAATTACCCTGGGGGCCATGCAACTCCAATAACCTTTCTCAGTCCTTACCAGGCAGACAGCAGCTTCCCCTTAGTAACTTACTGTCAGTGTTGGCCTCTGGGGTCAGGGCATTCACCAGTAGAAGGCATTTTGCTGCAACTGTTTATTGATGAAGAACACTGATGCACAGCACAGTCTGGGATGTAGATCAATATGCTAAATTTATTTTTTTACCAGATATATTTGTTCACAGCTGACTTGGTAATTTGTTGTTGCTAAAAATGAGAAAAAAATGAGGAAATCACTTGTCTTGACTTGAGTTATATCAATTGGTGTGTTTTTTGTTGTTAAATTAAGTTCAACTTAATGCAACCTCTTCTAATGTAGGTGTTCCTGCTCTAGTCACTGTAAAATCTCTTATTACAGAATTAAATAACAAACATTAAAATACTGTCACTTCAGATGGCTTTAATGTAGATTTTTTTTGTTATTCATCTGAAGTTTAGTTAACTAAAAGTTTCCTAATAGCTTTCCAGACACAGCTGTGAAGATTTATCTACAGGTATGTGAATCCACAGCAGTCAGCTAAACTTTCAAACAAAAGATCAGTTTAAGTGCACTGACATCATTAGCAGATTGAGTTCTAATGAGACTGATGGCAAAAATAGAATTGAAGGTCATAATTAAGCAATATAATATGGGCAGGAGTGCTGATGCCTTGAATAACAGCATGGCTGTAATTCTGCCACAAGTCTAGTCAAGCATTTTGCCCCCTTGCCTAAACGTAATAGAAGAATATATAGATCTGGTGTCTGTCTATTTACAGGTGTCACAGTATATAATGGTAACAGTAAAAGCAAAGGAAAGAGAAACTAGACCGAACACACATTTTTTTGACCTTTTGAGTTATGCTGCACCTTCCAGAGTCTCAAACTTTTTCATACTTGCTCAGAAATAGCTACAATGATTTTCCAATGCATCTAACAGCGTGTTATTTTTTAACCATTGTGTGGGTTTTAGTAAGGAATGGTTCAGGCCTGTGTCACTGTTTGTGTTAGAGGTGAATCTGTGTGGGAAGGTTGGTGGAACTTACTGTACATGAATAGTCAAATCATACAGCTTCTACATAATTACATTCAATGTGAACCCTAAAAGGTTTTATCTTTCCACTTCCTGTGCAGTTACGACCTTTTCATTTCAGTGAACTTTAGTTATTTGTGCCTAAGAGAGACTTTAAAGTTTAATTTAAAATGGATTATACTTGCATTATAAAATAATGAATTAATTGGCAAAAGCTGTTTATTTCTATTTATTTTATACAGTTAAATATTTTTTAGGTTTGTTTTTAAATTCCCCTTCTGTGTATATATTGATGCACTATAATTTTAGTAACATATAACATGTAGAACTGATATCAGAGAAAAGACAAGTGTTTTTGTTTAAACAAAATAAATGTAATTATTCAAAAGTGATTAAAGTGTCCAAATAAAAGAGGCCGTGGTGTCATCATGATGAGAAGAGGGTCAGTGAAGTACAACTGGGCAGGTGAGTGCTGAATGGGTTGGGTCCAGGTAAGGGGCGGAGTCCAGGTGGTCCAGGCCCTCCCCTCTTGATCCATTGGACAAAAGGGGCAGTGGCTTCTTAAACCTGCTTAGCATCACCTAAAATCCCTGAAGGGGCGTGGCGGCCTTAGCAACCTAGCCTTTTAGGCCACAATGCATGTTCATTTTCTGAGAACCGGGTCTGGTGGCTTAAATGCAGCAGTGCAGAAATCCCACTTTGCTTCCTTCCTGAACCTGCGAGGACACCATTTATGCACAGGGAACAGACCGGTCCCTGAAGGAGAGG
The DNA here is from genome assembly GCA_036877625.1 of Ambastaia sidthimunki. Lineage (NCBI taxonomy): Eukaryota > Metazoa > Chordata > Actinopteri > Cypriniformes > Botiidae > Ambastaia > Ambastaia sidthimunki. The sequence continues at coordinate 1,546 of JAZGTK010001712.1, read as the reverse complement.
TGCAAGGATTTATTGATGCATTGTCAATGCACCCCTCCTCTTTTTCACGCCTGGTCCAGTCCTGAGCCCGGCTAAAGTGTGGCGATAGATGGCACGGGGGTGGTGCTGATATCAGGGGAGCCGTTTGTTCAGTCACACATAATTTGTTCCATTTTATAGTAAGTAATTGAATATTACAACATGTTACTTTAAAATTAACTTTCTCCAACACTGATGCTCACCGAAGAGCAACAGCCCATATTACCCTACTGGCAAATACAATGACAGGCAGCTGGGAAATCACAGAGAAAGCTTGTAATACCTGCAGATACAATAAGACATACCCCCTTGTTTTCAGGTACCCCTAAAATATAAATGGCTTTTTAAAATGTTCTTTGACCTCGGTCAATGTTGTTTGTTTTTGGCCCCTTAATAATGTGACAGCCCAGTGCTGGCTTGGCAGCGATATGGAGACTCTCTGTTCATGAATCTAGTATAGATTTCACTCTGTTCTCAGCTATCCGTGTTTCTGACCCCCCGCAGTGGCACGGAGCTGTCGCAGTGTGTGCTAGAGCTTTACTTCCCTTCCATCTTTAATCTGATCTCCAGGGATTTATGACTTCACACTGTCACACATGTGCCAAAAATTCCTTGGAATCTATCTCTTCTTCCTCTGTGTGTTTATACAGATACAGAGACGAAATTGAAAGGAGGCGGGAATGATGTAGGGTAAGAGATAGGACAGGCAGTTCATGGATGAAGGAAGGAAGGTTTGTATGATAGAAGGCTTTGTATTTTAGCATGGATGTGATGCAGGCTTTTCAAAGAGCCTGGTATTGTAAAATGGGGTTACATAGTCTATATTGGCCCTGACAGACAACCTGCAACCTCTGCGTAGTTGATGTTACCAGTTTAAGTGAACAGAAAGCATTAGGGAGAGGACAAAGAACCATCATGGTGAACAATTAGAAAACTTAGAACAAGAAACCTTGACAAATATTATAATCTGGCTCTATTAAAAATGTAGGATATGACTATTTTAAATATTAATATTTACTTGGTATACTAAGTATACACAAATCAATAAAGCTTATGGGCTTAACTGGAAATAAGGGCACTAAATGGGCACTGTAGATACTTTGTAGGAGATTTAATGGACAAAACCCATCTGGTGAGTAATATCCATATTTTTGCATGGATTTTAAAACACTTTTCTTACACAGTGTGGTAGATTTTATAAAAAAAATACAAAAAGTACCACTGCATTCAGTAAAGATCATGAAACTGAGGCAGAGCTCAATATTGTCTGTGTAACAGATGTCAATTACTTTGTTAAATAATGTTGGTTGTATGGAAATTTATTTCCAAGTTTACATTTGACAAAGGACATTCTCAAAATGTTGGCTAACGTTCTGTAAAAGTTCTCTCAAAGTTATAAAAATTGTTGCAGTAATGTTACAATGTTTTTTTTTTTTTTTAGTTAAATATACATCAAATGTAATTCTTACAGAATACAGAATTAAAGTTTGAATGATGTTCCATAATAAAGCAATAACATTAATATAAT
>JAZGTK010001711.1:11697-36933 GCA_036877625.1 Ambastaia sidthimunki | reverse complement strand
TTGAGTTTTGTTAAAACGTTACTAAAATGTTTACTAATGTAAAATTGTGCGTGTGTGTATATATATATTTATATGTATAAGTACAACTTTTTAAAGGTTATATATCAAATATCAAAAACTTTTTTCTTAAGCTGTTAGTGGAACGTTTGAAAAAGTTACAGAATTAAAGTTTGAATAAGTTCTTATAACCAAGCAATAACGTTAATACAGCATCTAAAAAACTGGATGTTTTGAATGTTCCTGGAACTTTCTGAATAATGTTTTTGACAGTTTTAGCTGGGATGATGACAAAATTGAACATGAGTGACAGAAAGGTGCTAACCAGTGACCTTATAATGACCCCCAGCAGTTCTCCAGAGCTTACACTAGAACCTGAGTCACCTGAGGAGGGACCGCAACAGTGCCTGAATCCTGCGAGTGTCACACCACATCAAGAGACGTCACAGAATCAACCAGTGTGTGATGAAAAAGAGGAACTTCGGCCACTCCACATAGTCTGGCCACATCGCTGGTAACAATTTTATGAAACATTCATGCCTAAAGGTTCACATAACATGCATTTATTCCAAGAACTTACAAAAAGATAATGAAAAAAGTGAAATATTGAAAGCATTTTTTGAAGTAATTTATAATTGGTTAACAATCATTAAAATGAAGTACAATTATACCTCTGACATATTTTTAAACAAAAATAAATTGTGGTCCACAGAGATTATGACCTCACCAGCTTTCACTGTTCCCACCAAACAAAGCGCTCACACATCATTGTAATGTGAGAAGCTTGTTTCTCAGCAAACTTCAAACATTTGCAACATGAAAGTGCCTCAAACAGCAACCTGTATACAACTACCATTCTGTGAGTTATTTGCTTTGGACTGTCCAGGGAGTTGTTTGACAGTAAGGCAAAGGCATGGAAAATGGATAACATGCTTGTTTTGGTACAACAGCATTAAACATGCATAGATAGACCCCTGGATCCATTCTTAGCGTGAAATCTTTCCATCGACCCCCTCGACGCCTGTGCGTAATATTTTTCGGCATCATCTCAATGTTTCTCAAAGTCGATTTTGGCGAAAGCAACCGTAGGAATATTCAAATTGAAGTTTTAGAAGTTTGTATACACAGATAAACTCGATTGTGGAGGCAGCAACAGAGGAAAACGTCTGTGGCTCTGAGTTTTGTTCACAGGGGCCGTTGGGGGAGGGATGAGAAAATATTTTATTGCCCGCAGGATCGCTCTGTGGTTTTTGTTGAAGTTTAAATATCTTCCACTCCCCATATTTTAGACTCCTTTTGGCATGAGTGGAAACCAAACAGCATTGTATCTCTACCTCATCTGCCATGGACAGAGGAAAAAAATATAAAAAGGAACTGTTGCTTCAGTCGCATATTTTTCTTATGACTCTTTGCTCATCTCTTGGCAGCAATGATATGTTTCCTTACCAAAAAACACCCATAAATCTGATTAACAACCAAAAAGACCACCAGTGTTGAAGTTTGATGCTGGCAAAGGGATTTTGCGTTGTTTGTTTGTTATGTTTCTGTCATTCACCTACTCTTGTATCAGTAACAAAAGCACCCATTGTGTAATCTCTTCAAAACTGAGCAAAACACAGATGGATTAGCGCTGTTAACATCCGTGCTTCATAAACGCTGGCTTTGGTCCGAGTTAAATTAGGATTTACGCGGGGCGAGAGCTGCTGGAAAAATAAGAAGGGGCTTGGATTATCTCTGACAGTGTGTCCCATTTCATCCCTTTTTTCCTCTGTTTTTTTTGTCATCATCGCTGGTTGCAGATTGTTAATCTCCGTGTGGCCTGGATAGGTCTTCATCTGTTGGATTACAGGACTGTCTTATTGCAGGCGCTGACCAGGGCAGCTGTTTGCAGGTGCTGATGTAATGAGGGCTTAAAGGGGTAGTTCACCCGAAAATTCTGTCATTTACTTAGCCATGTTTTTTCCAAACTCTAATGACTTTGGTGTTTTTTTTTTAACAGTCACCATTCACTATGGCTGTATGCAAAAAAACACTGTCTGTGTTCTTTAAAATTTTACAAAGAAAGTTAGTTTGGAACAACATTAGAGCACATTAACATTAGAGTAATTTTTAAATTTAATTTTAATTCGGGTGAACTGTCCCTTTAAATGTCTTCTTTCTGAACACTCTGTGTTTTACCAGGAGGCTTTTCTCAGCCATCCTTGTTTTTTATAGTCACAAAAAACAGCAGCAAGTACATTAGTTAACAGTTATTGAAAGACCTTATCTCAGCCACATCAGACAGTCACATGGTCTTGCCCTTCTGTTGGACCTTTGTCTTTCAAATATTCTCCACAGGCAATTACGCAATGTAGCCTTTTTTTTAATCCAGACATTATTTTGTGTATCTTCCGTTTTTCCCAGACTGTGCAGTGGGCACCAATCAAGTAAAAAAAGACGCAGGCACTGACGCATCACCACACTGTGTTGGCACAGATTGTGCGTGGTTCCCAGGCTCCTCCTGAGTCCCGCTCATCGCCAAAGCCGTGCCACTGAGACCGGCATTAGAGAAGAACTACACTTGGAAGGACATGATGTGTTAGAGTTCTGAAAACGCCACAAAGGAATTAAACCCAGCGAAGGCAGAATTCCAGAAATATTTGACTTTTGATGTTTGCACACAATTAAAACTAATGAATCAGGGACACGTAACAGTAACGCGTCTATTAAAGGGCGCAGAGGAGCAAAAACGAACTGTTTGCTGTTGGTCAAAACAATAATCAAAACGTCACCACATACATTGTACGCTCATTCGTGTATCGTTGTTTCTCCCTCATTAAGGCCGTATTGCGCATCCCTCCCCGCCGGGAAACGGCAGGAATACGATCCGCACGGTCGCAGTTTGTTTTGTCTTGTTTAACCGACGGATCTGCCTCCGCTATTTTCAGCTGACCCTAATCAATCCCCAGATAGCCGAGTCCTGGGCTTTCAAGAGCCCCATTAATTAGCCCTTTCGCTTCCTTCTGATTTGAATCCTTTAACGTCATGCTTTTTCAGTAAATAGAGTTTGAATTTTAAAACATGCACCTCATGGGTGCGACTTAAAGGGGAATATTTAATCATAGCTGTCTAAATGAGAGGATCATATTCTTTTAAGTGGTACCGGATGACTGCTAATGAGGATTCGCCAGGTCCCTGCAGAACCCTTTTTTATTATTTGTTTTATTTGGTTTCTGTCTCATTGCACTGTGAGGTCAAGGGGTAACTCACCACTGTAGTAGCAAATATATTCACAATGACCCCAAAAAGTATTTGTTTTACTTAAATGTCTGGATTTCATTGCATTAGATGTTACAAAATTAAACCAAGCTGAATCTGCAAACAAATGATGCTAGACTTTTTTTAGAACCAGAAAATATATTTTGAAAATATATTTGGCCAGTGACTGTATGTATTTATTTATTTTTGTTCATATAAGTTGCTTAGAAAGTTAAGACAACTTTGGTGGCAGTCTTGATTGTTTTTGTTATCCATATATGCAAAATGTGTCTCGCAATCTCCTTTTTAACTTTATTTGGGTCATTAATATGTTTGTTATATCTGCATTTAAAATGGCTGCTAGAATGTTCAAATACTTATTTTAATACTAATATATTTGTGTTTGCTTATTAATCTGCATTAATGCAGTCAGTTCATGATGTCACAGACGAACAGCAGCCGCCAGCGTGTTTTCACGACCTCGTGTTTACGTGTGTTAGTGCGTCCGCCGTCTCCTCTCTCCCAGCTTTAGTGCGAGAGGCACGTTGAGCCCTGGCAATCCCTGCATAACATAACTGACATATTAATTAACCCTCCGCTATGCTGTCAGTAGGAAATAAGGCATCATGGCTACATGCAGTCTGTTTTAGTTACTAGACTGACAGGCTGGGTAATAAGCATCCCTGCAGTCGTCATGTCACCTCCCCGCAGGTCAACCAGTCTTAGTCCAGAGGTGGTAGCAATCACATCCACATTGTAGCGAATCAAAGAAGCTGCAAAATTAATGAGGGAATCAACGTCAAGCCATGGGGGAAAAGGCAACATAAAAGAACAGGAAATGAGAGGAAATAAGCCCTCACTAATACCTCATCTAAGGAGATTCCACCCAAGTGGGAGGTGTCTTTTGTCAAAGCGCTTCTGCCCCGGTAATTGTTTTTGACCTTCAACATCGTCGTTTTTGTGAGGAGAACTTCTTCTCAGTCCATGTACAGAACAGCACTGACAGGCTCAGAGATTTGTCAGAGCGTCTTTTGTGAGACATGTATGAGCTCCGTGAGGCTGTTGTTCAGTTCTGTACCTCAGTGCTATCGAGTGGATGAACCTCGCCACTCAACTGTTAGGGTTTTGAAAGAACTTCAGCTACACAGTGTAGGTCAAAGAGAAGGATTTCAAACACAGGAGATGAGGGTCATTGTCTTTGGAGGGAAGTTTCTCATTAGTGTTTTTGGCATTAGGGCTAGCCATGCTGGTAGGCTGTTTGGCTGCAGAATAAAGTTTAGTGGGAACAGTATGCAAAGAACAACTGGTGGAAATCAGCAGGCACCTGACAATATGATGATTTTATGAAGATCTGGGTCACTATATGATATAGTTGTGATTGTTTCTTTTAACCATATAGTTGTTCACAGCTGTGATATAATGTGATCCTGTAACTGTCATCTCCATAGGGCCTCAGTTCTTTGCACAGTTGCTGAAATGTCACTATCACGTTCTGGAATTTGGATTGTGGTCGAATAGCAATAACTGAATATATTAAATAATGTTTTGCTTTCCCATATTCTTGGTGTGAATAGTGGTCAATCTCCTTTTCTCCAAAATATTCATGAGTTCTTGTCTTGAGCACACAGATACAGTATCATGAGGCAAACTATCGCAATGATTTAAAACATCACGCTGTTTTCCAGGTTTAATATGACCCATCGCATGTAATTGGGCAAGAATGCTCAGTGAAATTTCCATGGAAGAAAAAAAGAATTCCAAGTGCATTTAACAAAACATTATACTTTAAAGTACTCCACATGTAATGTTATTAGATTTGAAGGCACACTTCAGAGAGAGCTATTTTTGAAGTAATGAAGCATTGCCAGTGATTGACTTTGAGAAAGCTGCTCACCAGACCTCTTGGCCGCGTTCAGAACTTTAATGGAAACACACCAGCAATCAGCGGGCTGGCTGAATCACAGTTACAGAACATGTGGCCTCAGCTTTCACATATGTAATTAAGGTATATACTGTTTGTGATTCGAAGAGGAACTCTCAGAACTCAGAACACGCATCTCAAATGTAAATATTTCTATTAGCGTTTGGATTTGTTTAAAGATTTTTTGTGAAGCCTAAATTTAAATTGTCAAACACTGACATTTCATCAGAGCTTTTCATCAGAGCACATCACCTTTTTTTGTTTCAATATTTGTTTCAACACTTTTTTATTTCAATGTTAGCATTATAACATATGATAGAATAAACATACATCCATCATAATAGATCACTGAAAGGACCTAGAAAAAGGTCAGAAGAGACAAATCTGACTTTATGTACCAAAATAGTTTAAGGACACCAGATAATTGGGCTTCTGTTTACAGAATTTTAATGTGCACAAGTTTTTGTTTCACAAATTAATTAGTTCTTTTCCTATTAAAAAATCCCTTTTCCACATTTTGAAAAAAAAGTGATAAAAAACATAATAAAAAACACATTTTCCCATAATACAGTTCTTTGTTTATAGTTGCACTGCCAAAATAAATACACTAATGGTACTGATTGGGTTTTTATTTTTAAATTCTTTTTATTCAGAATGTTGTCTGGCCTGTAATATTCCCTGCTGATAATATTGTTGTCATCTTTCTGCTATTAATTAATTCGGAATTATGTTATTGTTTCCAAATGTGAAATAGTCAGTCAGTCTTTTCTGTTGTGTCTCTTTCTGGCTAAAGGGAACATGACAAAGACCCACAGCTGTTCTTCCAGACCTTACTGAAACTCAAAGAGCGACAGCTGAGCTTTGAAGTTTCTGTCCTGGGAGAGACTTTCACTGACGTTCCAGGTACTTCATGTGCTGTTGGGATTTTTGGAATATATAAGTATAATTTAATGTATCTATATTAGATGTAAGAGTATGAAAGTTATGGACTCTTCTCAGGTCATAATACATCATCTTAGAGTTACTGTTTGTAGTTTTTATTTTTTTGCACCATAATCCTTGAAATGATTTAGCTGTATGACACCTCTGGTATCACGGACAAATGTAATTAAATGCATTTTATTTAACTTTGAAACAAATTTGGTAAGTGGATAGCCATTGGTTCAAAGATCGTCTGTTTATCACACACAGGCACCATTTTTATTGGCAAAATACACGTCCCATTAGTGGACAATTACGTTTTAATATCTTTCGGACAGTCTTGAGTATTTATGACGGCGTGTTAATTTAATTTACGTGCGTACGCACTCCAACTATGACTTGCGCTGCCAAAACGAGACTTACAGGAAGCACAATTTCTTATATTGAGATGCGAACTTTTATTGTGGCATAAAGAGCCGCTGGACCAAAAGAAATAAACAGATCGTAAAGGTTGCTCATGTTATGAAATTATGTTTACGATTGCTCGGAAGGCAATCACGTTGAAACAGTTTTAATCTATTTTGATTTTGCTAATAGAATCGCGTTATTGATTATTTGTATGCTTCTCCGTTTTATGTCGAAATTTATGACGACCTTGCTTATTTTATCTCCTTGCAAAATATGAGCAAAACTTTAAACATCCCTCTCTCCACTAATTACTACACATCGATTCTGAGGCCTCTGTCCCTTCTTCGTTCCTTCCCACTATAGACATCTTTGCAGAAGCCAAAGAACAGTTGGTTGACCACATCCAGCACTGGGGTTTCATGCCCAGTAAGGAAGATTACCTCAGAGCACTGTGCCAAGCAGATGTCGTCGTTTCCACGGCCAAGCACGAGTTTTTCGGAGTAGCGATGTGAGTTTCTTCTGGTGTCTGTCACAAAAATATGTTCTTTCTAAACAGAAAGTCTACACAGTGGTTATGTCGTATGCTCATTTATTAACTTAACCAATGTTTGCTGTTTTTATGATTTGTATGGAAAACTGTCAGGTGACATTATTAATTCATGTGAGTGAATGACTACATAACTAACTTTAGCTTTATGCCAGCATTTGAAAGCACAGCTGTTTGTCTGTTACATTGGCCCCAAATAGTATTGGGATACTTGTAGACAATTTTTGTATTTGTATTATTTCATTGGATTAAAAAAAAATCAAGTGGCATCTGCAAACGAATAATGGCAGAGCCTTTCTCACAACTTGCATAACTTTTTATTTAGGCATGTTTGCAATGACTTCAAAGGAACTGGTGTTAAAGTCTTTTAGCAGATATATGGTGTCAGTAGGTCACTAAGTCTGACTGTCAGAAACTGTCCAAATACATTGTGCTGAAATAATTTAGAGCTTGAAATGTTTTATTTGTGAAGTGTGCTTGTGCTGTCTCAATTTAAAATAAATGCTCTTTGGTTTGCCTTTGGGTTAAAGACAGTCATTTTTTGTTTAACTCAAGTGTCCAAATACTTTCTGGGGACTTTTAATGTAAAACATTAAAAAAGACAAAAGCTGTTCTTTTTCAAAAACACAAATTCCATCAAGTTTCATCAAGTAAATGCTGTTTTGTTATTCCTTCGTTTAGAATGTTATTTTCCAAACCCCAAACAGGCCTTGAAAAGTTCATGGCCTAATTGAAAGGTTGTTTTCAATCCCAGGGGCCTGTCCTTTTTTTTGGAGGGGTATATCACAGTAAGAAGGGTACTGGGTGTGTGTTGGTGGGACCTTTGAAAGCACCACCCTTGATGTCTTCAGCATAGCCTGAATCAATATCTTCAGTCACCTGTGCTTCACTTTTGAAGAGTTTGTTAGATAATGCCAAAGGCCGAGGTAAAGCAGATCTAAAAGCAGGAGTCCACAGACAGGAGCTCCGGTAGGCCTGCGGACCTACACAGGGGACTTAACTCATCCTGATTTTATACCCTAAATGTATATATCCTGTTGAATGATGGCATTAATGATGTGCATTGATTGGATGGAAACATCCTCTGCTTTGTTAGGTAACAGTTTAGGCTCGCAGTCCCTTTGGGGCTCTTACTACATAGAGCTGAGCTGAATCGAGTTGTTCTCGATTTCATTAGATCAAAGTCCAGTGCAGGGTAGACATGCTGAGACCCCTCAACTGCCTTTGTGTCCTCAGGCGATGTGTGTGTTCAAACACTGATCAAACACCTGCTGTCTGCTTTTCCTAATAATGTTTAAATTCCCGAAAACATCCAGTTCAAATAGAACTGAAGAAGGGTTATTAATACTTTACTAAACCAATATTGCTACAAAGAACTGATCGCATGAGAAAGGCCGGATTGCTCGTCTTGTGCGCATCAGACCTTGGATCACCTGCCCAAACGCTTTTAACGCTCAATCCCTTCGTCTGATTGGTCTGCGCCACGCAACGGGACTTTTCTTCACCGTCTTCTGTCCTCGTTAGCGTGGAAATTAGCCTAATCTGATTAATTGTCAGCAGACGCCCATGCATGCCCTGCAGAAAAACAGTAAGGCAGCCAAGCAGAATGATCGCCTAATTATATTTGAGATGAAAAGCCTGATAAGCATTTGCACGCTCACACGTTAACTGCATTGACATGCAACTGACCTTAATCAGTTTCATACGACGGGCTGTCGTTGATTCCAGCCGAGCGACTTTGATTTACTGTGTTCACTGTGAATTCGATCAGGGAAGGGGATGTTGACGTTGCAGAGAAGGTAACACTACACTAAACCTTCACTCTCTGGTGTTTGCTCAAGGACGACCACTATTGCCCTGTTGTTTTCTTTTCCTTTGTGGAGAAATTATAGCACGTCCATTTTATCAGCTTTTTTCAGTCCAATGGTGTTTTGGCTTGTAATTTGTTTGAATAGAGAAATGTGTAAATAAAAGTGCATGTTTTGCAGCTTCAGGGTAAATAGAAATGCTGACGTTTGTGTTAGACTGGGTCAGCGGCACGATTGTTATCATATATTAAAGGTAAAACTTAAACTTCATCTAAGGTCTTGCTTGTTTTAGATCTTATTTTACATCAAAGCTCTGTCAGTGTTCTTTTGGCTTATCAAATGATTTATTAACTATTATTTATTGAAAGTTAAGTAAAACCTAAAACAAATAGACACAGCGTAACATAAAAACTAAGTTTTAAACTTATATTTCATTAAAGATATACATTTTCTCAGTATCTGTGTTCCCTGGAAGTCAAACCCATGACATTTGCTCTAACAATTAATTTGAAAAGTACTAAAAACGAATTTGAAAATGCAAAACTGTAACAACATAGATCAACACACACCTTGGCCAGCAGTGACAGGTTAGACAAGGAAGGTTCCTTAACGCATGCACATCGCAACTTTCAGCACGTCGGGTGCGTTGGCTGAGTGGCCAACACTTAGCTTTAACTGTCTTATTGCTCCATGATTACTGCACATGCTGAATCGCATTGATTTGATTGTTTTCTAATGCCACGGAACCGATTGGTTACTATTAGCAGTGTATGAGTGACCATTAAATATGTAACAATACAAACCACTTTGAAACACGACTTGACGTCCCTGCGACGTTTCACAGATCCACGGGATTGTTTGAGAAGATTTGTCCCATTGCTCAATCAGAATCTTGAAATTTCAGCATTGAATGGCAGAGGGCTAATCGGATATTAAAATATGCATGGTTTTAGCATGGGAAATGAGATGAGGATCTGATGGTGAAGGGAGAGATGGATAGACTCATTAAATATTAATACTCATTCTACAAAATATTTAAACAGCCGGTCATTTCCACTGCCAGCAATAGGGGTTCAAATGAGTTGAATCAGTTGGGAGTAAAGTTTGCCCTAGATTGAACTATTTGATGAAGTAAAAGCTCGAGATTGTGGAAAACTATGCTATAGTTACGAGGATCACAAAACTTCATTATATGTTTTAATTAGATGTGTCAATGAAACATTTTAATTCAGTACTATTAATTGAGAAGAAAAAACGAGTTAAATTAATGCATTTAATCATGACCCCTAACCCGTAAGCTACTACAGGCAAAATGGAATACCCAAAGACGTCCATCCAACGCTGTGTTGCCCAGTCCTGCTGTTGAAAGAGCCCTGACCTGTGGAGTTCAGCTCGAACCCGAGTCAAACACTTCTAAATCAGCTCATTTATTTCTTCAGTATTACTTAAACATTACAGCCAGGTGTGTTTAATTCGTGTTGGAGCTTAACTCTGCAGGACAGTGTGCAGGATTGGATGCTCCTGGTCTACTGCACGTAGAACAACAATTAGGAACTTACACAGATGAATGTAGGGACATAAATCAGATAGATTGACAAACTTAATTGCAAATTGGATTGCTGCAGACTGTAGGCCAGTATAAGACTTGCAATAACAAACAAACAAACTACTTTTTGAAGCTACTTTTTTCCTTAAAGCTACTTTCTGTAATGTCTATTCAATGCTTTGACTGTCTGAAGCAGTAAAATAAAAATATATTGATATATATGGTTCATTTGATGTCAAGAATGCAGCTTCATCTGGCAGGTATGTAAGTGATAGTGTAACAAAGATGCTGGACGACTAACTGTTCCCCAGCCAATCCTGATGGCTTTGTATAAGCATTGCCAACTATGTTTTGGTTTGTTGTCAGCCTCAGAGCTCAGAACTTCTATGGCAACTTCTATGGTGCAGTTTCAGAAATTGCTAATTGGGAAAATGACGCCAAGTCATTTCAATACATTTGGTCAATACAACACTAATGCACTGTAAACTAAACCTTATGTGTCATACATTTCTGTTTCAGGTTAGAAGCAGTCCATTGTGGTTGCTATCCCCTGTGTCCAAACGCTTTGGTCTATCCTGAAATATTCCCTGGTAAAGAATGTCTCTCATTGTCATGATCTGCCAGCCAATGAAAAAACTAGCTTAATCTCATATGCAAAAGAAGATTCATTCTGTTACGTTCAGCTTCTGTATATAATGACTTATTCATCTTAAAGCACAATCGAAGAATTTGCCATAAACCATTTTGGCATTTTTATATAAATAAATAAATATAACCACAGTTCAATAATGTACAACATCACCCAGCATGGTGTCAACTGCATTTTTAATGCAGAAAGTGCCTGCTATCTCATCTGCTCTTTGAGGTTTCTGACTTATCAAATATGTATTTTCCTCTTGTAGCAACATATCTGTATTCAACACCAGAACAGCTGTGCAAAAAGCTACAATATTTCTGCAGGCGTCCACAATTAGTCAGACAACATGTTATTCAGGTAAACAATGTTTTTACACTGTTAATGGCTCCAAAATCGTTTTTATTATAGTCACTAAACACAGCATTTGTGCATTGATTAACATTTACCTGTGAGTATAATGTGTGCCAGTTAACACATTCAGTAAATGAAGCTAGTTAGACATCTTATAGAAATCACAACTTGCTTATATCTGTTCTAAATTTAGTTTTTTTTACTGTAAATTGTAAATGTACAGTGATAGTTAAAATCATCAATTATGATAATAATCATAAACAATTTGATTTCAATTGTCATCACACCTTCTTAGTTCTGTTTTTTGCTATCTAAATATGGTATTTTCCATCTTGCTGTGTTTTTTAGATAAACCTGAACACTTTCTCCTGGGAAACTCTGAGGGACAGTTTCAAATCTCTCTTGAAAGCAGATGGTGACATGACAGAGCAGCTCACGTTATGACGGGACCTTAAAAAATACATTCATATTTAAACTCCAGCCTCATTGTGAAAAGAGTTTATGATATTTTTAGAAAATGAAATGTGTTAGACAACCTCCTAAAATGTGGCAGTACAACCTTTTCATATAGACCTCTTGAAAAATCTTTAGCACCTAAGAAAAACATCTGTATGTTAACTTTAGTGTTTCATATGCAGGAAAAAACAACTTTTATATTTGTGGTTAATGGAAAAAAAGAACAAAGTAAAAATAAACAATCAAAAAACCTGTAACCGCTCTCGTGTCACGCATAGGCGGGCCCACCTCATATTTCAGCTCATATCCATTTTTATCCTTTGTGCTGGAGGACTCCAGCCTGGAATTCTGGAGTCTTTGGTTCCCACTCCGACAGAGCGGCAGCCAAGTTGCGGCTTGAAACGATGTGGGCTCTTGCTCCACCTGAGGTTGCCAGGTTGTGACAAAGTCCCCCGAGGCTCAGTAAAGGTTGATGCAAGGCTTCCCCTGGACTGCGGTTCAATCTAAATATGGTTCTTTTATTTTCCTTGCATTGGAGATCTGGCTGTACATTACATCTGGGAACCCACTGCATAATTAAGGGGTCCTGGTAACTAGCTATTTATATGTGTTTGCAAAATGTAAAAATACTGGGCAAACTAACAATGGCATGTCAGATTTTCCGTCTTATTTAAAGATGTGTCTGCTTTCACATCACAGCAATGCCACAATCGCTCGGCCGGCTTTAAGTCTGCCAACATGTGTGTTATTAAAAGAGGCCTGACTTTTATTGCTTAAGTTATTGAAGGATTCATCCTTTATTATCAGGCATTCTCTCAATAAAGCTGTAGAGCTTTTGGCGTTATTATTTTAGATATATCGATTATTCAGGTGCATTGGATAGAGGATTCGAATTATGGGATTTAAATATAATCACGTCGCTGCCGCCTTGCACGTAACCAAAATTAGTCTCATTTCTCCTCATTAAGTAGAAGTGCTGCTTTACTGCTTACAGAAAAATGGTCCTAATATCCTACATTCATCTGTAACATATTTATATTTTAGGGGGTCAGTGAGAGACTTTTGCATGCCTTGTGTGTGGTATGATATTTTGAAAAGTGGATTATCACATATACGGACATCATTGTTCATGGACACTTCCTGTGAAATTCTGTAGGCCAATTTGTCTTTTTTTGGTAGCTGTGAATACTTTCCTTAATATGATTATAAGGAGCCATGTGATGTGCTTCGACCTGTTTGCATCTTAACAGGTCTAGAATCATTGAGAAAACTCCAGCAGTGTCAGATGAGTTTGCCATCTACTGTTGAGTCTGACCTCAGGTCAGGACCTAATGACGCCATAAAGCCTATATAACCTGCCGTTTCTGTAGTCACAAAATGTCACCCCACATATAAAAACTTAATAGCAACCTCTATAAAACTCAGTGCACATTAAACCATTTCATTGGCCTGTTGCTGTTTTCTCACTGATGGTGTTCTAGGAATATGAAGCAAATACTGTATAATACTGGGCAAATTCTAGAGCAAAACAAATATCACAGTGTGAAGATTTGTGCATTTGCTTTTTTTGACCCTACAGTTCCTCGAGTCAAATACATCCAGTATTATGTGATCACACAATCCAAGAATCAGTTTCTCATCAATATCTTCCAGAGATTATATGATGCCCCATGAGTGTGTAACACAGCTGGCAGGTTGCCACTCATTTTATATGACTCTGAAAGGAGAATGTGATACAGTTTTAGGTATCAATACTGGTGCCTTCAAAGTCAGCTTTGAGGTTAGATATGATACTCAGGCCTTTAAATGTTATGAAATAATGGAATCTCCATTTAAAGATCCTCAGAACAGGATGATGTCACCTCATTGCTCAGATGTTTGCTGGAAAGGGGGCAGAATTCAGAGCAGCAACTAACTGCAAATGAAACGCCACAGAATCATCACAGCCTGCGAAACCAGCAAAAGGATTTAGGAAATGGAAAATGGAAATAGCATTTTAATGAGAGCACTCAAGTTCTGACTTTAGTGGTCACAGTACAGTTTGACTGTCATCAAATTTGGAATCGTTTATCATATGTACACAAAATAAGGGCTAGTCAATTAAAGCTGGTTCAATATTATATATTCTCTTTTTTTTATATATTTTACTATAATAAATATTAGTGATGAATTTCGTCAGAAAGTGTGTATACCTGCTAGATGCCTTTGCTATTGTCTTAAATGTTACTTTTACCATGTGTTAAAAAAAAATAACAGCAAAGTACAGTTAAAGAAATTTGCAGGTTAGCTTAAATATGTATTGCTTGGGGGCTTTTTTAACTTTGATTGTTAACATGAAACAGTATTAATTTATGTTTCAGTAGAAACTTTCATTTGTCTGACATTTCCTTTATTAAATGTAAAAACTAAATTAAGGAAAGAATCTCCAGCGAAGGTTTCCAGGGAAATACAGATTTGTTGGAGGTAGACAGTTAGTTCAGTTTATTTACCTCAGTTTATTTTTTCACACCAGCTCGTGTTGTGGCATGCTGTCCAATTATACCGTTACTAAGAGGGAAGTGTGTACTACTATTTGCGGTTGTACAGTACAGTTGTATGATAATATCGTTTGTTTGTTTTTCCACACATTAAAACACGATGAGTGTTTCAACTTTGCATGGATTCTAGACAACAGATAGAAAAGTAGTTACTAAAGAGTTCTCATCCTTTTATTCCAGTCACAACTATATTAAAGTTCTCATCCCTCATCCTAAAGGAAGACAGGATAAGAGAGAGAGAGTGAGTGAGAGAGACTTAGTTGTCCTTGTGTGACACAGTCATATGCTATCAATATGCTGCCATGTTCTCTTGGAGCACAGACTTTTTTTTAATGGGGCCTGGTGGTTAGAACATGGCAGGCATCTCACAGGGACACTGTATTGTTATGCTTTCATTTATATGTTGGGCTCTTTCTTGCATTTCTTTTTCTGTTTTTTGCGGACTTACAAAGACGCTCGTTTCCATGAAGCTCTGCCAAGAAAGATGGGAAAACAAAGTGTGGGGGTGGGGTGTGTGGGAGTTTGTCGGGGTTCGGAAAAGCGCAGCGGTCTCCAGTTATTACATGAAATCATTAGACGTGGAACGTCTTGGCTTATGTAGAGAAAACATGAAGGCCGCAGTTTCATGCAGCTCTGTACGCCCCTAAGCCCACCGACCGCATGGCGTCAACGGAGCCCTTCACACTGGTCGCAACGGTTAGCAGGCCCGATAATTTGATCAATTTTGTTGTTGCTATTTGTTCGCAAACGTGATGCCACAATGACATTTATAGCCGCATGGAAGAATATGATACTATGTTGTGTGCTGTTTAGTGGTAGTAATGCTGAATTTCTTGTTTGGCGAGGTTAAAAGCCCTGCAGAGAAAAAAATATTCTTAAGATAAAAATTGCTTTTTTTTTTAGATTCAGTTAGATTCAGCATTGCATGATTCAAAATTCACCGCACCTTTTACAAGCCAATTTGATGGAACACGTTAGTTTTGCACATATTAATGAGCAAAGCGCCACCTGCAATACGGCCGTTCTCGACGTGTGAGCTGTGTTGCACAATGCCCGGTGTCGTGTGACCACGGGATCCGGCACAGAATAAATCTGGGCGTTCGCTTCGTGTACGCACTTTATGTCTGCCAATATTCTCCCCTGGGTTACTTACCACTTCAATCTATCCACCCACACTTTTTTATTTCTTGTTATTTGAAGCATTTAATGCAAGTCTGAGTTCTGCAGCTTGCCCTCTAGTCTCTAAGCTGCGTCTGTGTGAGATAATGTTGAACGCCCACTTCTGACCAAAGCCCACATGGTGTGAATTGAAGCACTGAGGTGTACCTGATGGAAGCGATACTATTAGTCTATCATGACATTAGTGCTCTTATATTAACAGTATATAGATATAGACATGATATAAGGGGATGTTTAAGAATCCAGGCACCAGAATAGTGGTTGTCTGTGCCATCTTGTGGCTTTTTCTTCTCCTCTGTACTTCTGTGCTATATTTTCTTGATTTTTTGAGTGGATTCTTTTCCAGCATATTAAAGCAAGTGAGCTATACTTTGTCTAGCAAGTCAAACTTTTTTAGGCAGTTTGTGAATTATACAATGACTTTTAGCAGGGTCCACATTTTAAAAAGAGCTCTGGGTGTTGCATAACCAAAATTGCACCCATAGCACAAATAGTCGAACATAAAATCTTTTACTTGGTACTCTTAGTCTTAAACATGGTATGTTTTGTGAATGTCCTGCTAAACACTCACATTGAAGTTGAAAAATTTAGATATAACTTTTTATATACACAAGGTCAGTAAGTGACTCTCAACACATGCATTATGTCATGTAGCTATACTTATAAATGATCTGTTTATTGCCTAGCCCTTTTTTTATTAAAAGTGCCTTACTGTAACCACAAATTGTGCTGATGTCTTTTTTTGTACAGTATGTATGTGTAAACCAACCTTTTTTCTCTTTGGGGGGAATTTTAAGTCTTAATTGGGGGTGGCCAGACACTTTCAACCGCCCATAATCTACACCATGTTTCAAGGTGTCGAAACACCAACACACTAAATGCACCGAGTTCAACACATGAACCGAGATTTTTGCAAACGTTTTGCAGAGAAAAACAAGACGTGCTTCTTTTCAAAGGTTTTGCGAAGAAGGTCTTGGTGGCCTGCCGAACTCGTTACGTTCGGCTGCGCCAGAGAGGTCACTAAAAGCTGCATCTCATTTCACTGCGTTATTTTCAGAGAGACGCACAAACCCGCAAATCTGGTTTATGTCGCCCTCCTGTTCTCTTCAGAGTGCCTTCATCGTTACTAGTCGAGATGCCAAACTATGAGAGATCTGATGCAGGCAAAATGCTACAAGGAGGGATGGATCGTCCCGTAATTACAGACTCTCTCTTATCTCTGGGATGGAATTAAAAACACATTCCATGCAGACAGTCTCAGTGCTGGCCTGCGGGAAACAAATAAAAAGAGACTGCTGTTAGAGAATTGGAGAGGACTTTGGCAGTTTGATTAGAAACTGATGTGATCGTGGTCGTGCTGTATGTTATCTGACAGCGTGAAGGGTTGATAGGGTGACTTGGTTTGTGAGGGAGGCTGAAGACCGAGGTTGTGTGAGATTAACCTCTCAGAACATACAGTATGAAGAATATTGAGTCAATACATGAAGACCTGCAGTTAGTAATTGCTGTTTCTCATGTAGTAGATAGGCAGAAATTTTTGTTAACTTTTAATGAAAAATGATTTAAAAAATATTAGAGAAAAATTTTACAATACTTTTTTTGCACATTTTTACCATTGATACATGATAACATTTTTAATACAACAAGGAAAATACCTATTGCAACAAACAGCAATAAGAAAAATTAGTACATATAAAATAACTGTACAAACCGGTTTAGAAAAACAAGAGTTTTGCAGCCACACAAATGTAAAAAAAATTATTTCAGCTCATTTATTTTAAACTAATAAGAATGCGTACCATGTTTATGGTAAACTACCAGTTTACAAATCCATTTACAAAAATATTTTCTAGAATGTAATTTATATCATTACAAATATACAGCATTTTAAATTTGTCAATGATGGTTTAATGAGGTATGATACAATGTAAAAGCTACTTGCATTATACGAAAAATGAAATTAAATACTGACTGTACTTATAAATGTGACTTAAAAAATATGTGAAGCATCTTTTTCAAAACGCAAATATGAAAACATCAAGAATAAGAATTTAACATATTCTTATACATATTTAACCCTGGGTTCACTTTACTTGCCCTCTGGTCCAAAGATCTCAAGACATTCAATAAGAATGATCTCTACTATTTGGTTCTGGTACACCATGTTGACTTCCATGTTTCCTGATTCAAACTCTGGCCACATCAGAGTTGGTCCAAACACAATGCTGATGCCCTGGGTCGACATTAAGTTTTGCTGTGATTTCGTCAGCACTCTGTAACACAGAAAAACAACAGATCAGTGGTGTGAGCAATACAACAGCAATGACTATTGTTTTGTTTTTCTGAAACCGTCTCGTGGATATCCCTAATGGAACAATTGACTACAGTGTACGTGTATAATTTTCTCCTTAAAACTGTATACGCTCCTGTCATAAAACCTGCTCAGATCATTGTTGATGATCCAACGGTAGGGTGTTTTTAAAAACATGTGCCTGGTCCTTGGAGGCATCTAAGCGCACTTTTAGCAGAATCTCTCTGAGCTGAGGTTTGGCTGTGGTGAAGAAACAATCAATACAGGGTATTGGAGGACTCTTGCAAGGAGTCAGATTGGAGCCCTCAGGCTCTGTTATGGGCTGAGGCCTGGAAAAGAAGGGAGGGATTGTGGTAAAAGGCTGCGTTCCAAGTTGTCAACAGGATCCTGACTAAGAGGTGGGAAGACGGCTTAACATTTAGGAGCACGCTTTGTATGGTTTAACAACAGCCCAGTTCTGAAAGGTACTGCTCAGAAGTGTGTTGGGTTTATCGCCCTCACAGACTGTGCCATCTACGTTTGTGGTCACATCTATCAAAATAATAGTCTACAATTATACAACTTAACCATCTGTAATCCTAATGTCATTGTCAAAATACCAGTATTATAAAATACATTTCAGGGCAAGGCTTTTCTCAGCAAGACATATTCTTCTGTGTGTGACATCTGTCTGTATGTGTTTTGGGGACTTTGGGAAGCCGTTTTAATGAAGAAACACAACTTAAGAGGCTGGCCAAGCCCTCTCAATAATTCCCCATTAACGTGTATAATTAACCTCGGCCGTTCCACTTCCCCTGTACATCACAGCTAGACGCTTGTCCTGCCATGAGCATTTTAACCTAATTAGCGCGCTATGATGTAAGGATCTCGGCTGCCATTGCTAATGGTCCGCTAATGATCTTAAAGAGAGAGACTTCATTTCCGAAGTGATTTTTCAAAACATTAAATATGAAGCTTTTTTGTCAAACCTTTTAGTGTTTTTTGGTAATTATGCCACTGTGACACCACTATATACTATGAACCCCACATCCCCCACCTTCATGTTCATTTGCGCTATCAGTAATGCCAGATCGATTAAAATTATGATAGAAGCTTAATTACAGTCATTATCATTTTCAATTACGGTAGTATCACATGTTGGGCAGATGTGAAAAATGAAGAAATCTTCTATCAGGAAAAAAACACCGTTCTTTAGCCTGTAAACACATTTTTGTCAATTGTACAAACTTTTTATACTTTATCAAATATATACAATTGGACAAAGGAAAAAAAAAATATTTTTAGTAAATTTAAATGGTTTAAAAATAAAGGGTTCAAGGTATTTCTTGAATTGGAAGAGGGAAGGATGCAATCTGGTCATCAGTATCTGGGTATTTATTGCAAAATGCGCTCATTAAACCATCGGTTGACTTGGAGCCCAGTGAAGTTACTCTGGTGTCTGGATAAGGGCCAGGCTGAGGGCAGCTTGACCGGAGGTGACTGCGTTACGCTTGGTTGAATCTGACAAATCATTGATATCCCGTACATAAGCCGACGTGTACGGCTCAAGATGCCAATGGTTATTAATTAGCATCTCGTTTGCATGACAGGAAATGGAGGATAGCGCACAATGCCGTCATTCCCCGCCTAGGAGGCCCGTGCTAATTGGGTCAGCCTCGCTGGCTTCTGAAGAACCATGGGACGAATAATAAATTGAGGTGGGGTGGGGGTTACAGAAACGCTCCAAGCTTTAAACTGTGTCATTTTCATGTTATGCCTTGATGAACCTTCGAATGCTAGCTAGAATCAGGGGAATCATTCTGTGCTTGACTTTGATTTTATGATATTTGCAATCTGGGCATTTAGACTTTTTTTTATTTATTGGATTTCATTACTGCCGTACCTTTGGCATAAAAACATATTTAAATACACGTGAATATTGAAACTTGCACAACAGCAGTTTTCTTTCAATCTAATTTAAGAGACACAAACATAGATGAGATTTTTTTTTATCTTGGCTTTCCCGATCAGCGGTTGCTCCAGGTTTCTTCTCCAACACAAAGCATACAGAACCTTGAATTACTAACAAAAAACAAAACCTGTGGCCTTTTAAATCACTTGCGGTAAACGGGAAATATGAGCGGCGGTGACAAAACCTCCCACAAAAAGAGACATAAATAGCACTACTGAGCAAGTGTACTGTTGAGAAAATCTGGTTGCCTTGACCACATCATCACAATGCGAGCACACAACTGGTTATTGAATCCAGGCTCCACGGACCAGAAGAAAAAATGAACATTGGTTCCACGCGGGCATAGAAAGCGCCCACAACAAAGAGCTTTTGACTTTCACCACTTCTGCATGGGCCAAGCCAGAGAAAAATATAACCCACAAAAGAAGCCTGACAGCAGGAGTTCAGAGACACGCTTTGGTTAAGATTTACCTGTTGTGGAGGAGAAAGACAGGAAGTGTACAGTACATGCTGACACATATGGAGCTTGTGCATATCAACATACTGCTCAGAATTTTTCCTGAAAAATAGATTGAAGTAATCTCACATGTCTCCTCGAGAGCTTCAGAGGAGAAACATGCAATTCAGAGCTTTACAATATAAACTCTTTTTATAAATAATCTGAGCTATGTTATCCACATAAATACTGTAGCTTTGTAACTCTTACTATGTGACAACAATTTGTGTCACATTATAAAACACAATTAAAACGATAAACAAACAGACAGATAATGTACACTTCACTTGTGAATTGGTCAATTACAAATCTAAAACTGTGAAGTAAGGAAAACAATATATTTTTCCCAAATATTATGTGATAACAGTGTGTAGACCTACAGTATATTTTCAGAGTTTTACAAGAGCAATTTTTCCTTTGGCCTCATTGTTTCTCTTCATCTGACTCTGTACTGTACCAGTATTACAAATCAAAATGAATACGTTGGTCTCAGAAAACAACAGATTGCTACACACACTTTATCCTAATTCACCATGACCGCACATTCTTTGCCTTGATTCATGGGAAAGCCATCCTGATATTTAGAGAGGGAGAAAAGTAGACAGAAACTAGTATGACTTAAGTGAGAGTGTAAAATGAACTGAACCACATCACTTGGCCAGGGTGTGGTACCCACAATGCAAAACGTTACGCTTTGGATTCAAGGCACTAGTCTTTATTGCTCTAATAGTGAGAGAAAAGGAACGTCGCTGTGGAGAAGGAACAGACTTGGTGGCACTACAGGGATTTTCCGTGTCACCGCAAGTTTCACTGTAACAGTTTTTTGGTAGGCAGAATAAAAGCTGAATGGATTTTCTAATGCTGCCATTCAGTGAATTTATGGTAATGTTTTACCCTCGTGCTTGATTGCAGATTGTAGAGTATTCGGAAGCTGTTTAGATCCTTTCCACCATTTCAAATGTATTTTAAAAAATCATGACCAATAATATGGGACAAGAGGCAGCAAGTTTGTTTTAGAATGTTATATAAAAAAAAACAACTCACATTCTCACAGAATGCAAGCCTGGTTTTCTTCAACACATCAGACTTTCAGAATATTGTGTTCCTGTCTAGAAAGTGTTCAATGAGCATCCCTCTGTCTCTCTCAGTCACACATTAGTGTTTTCTGATTGGGAGACCTGGCATGGGCAACCCAACAGACTTTAGCACTAGTGCCAAAGGGCATGTTCCATTGGGGGAAGGGAGGAGGGGGTGCTCATCAATCTGAGATGAGTCCTGTGGCCCTCCTGTGCAGGGTGGTAAATGTGCAGAAGGGTAAAGTGGGATAGAACACCCCTCCTGGGAGATGGAGACTAGCCATATGGCCTTCTGGCTGTGCCAGTAACGCTATCATGGACAAGGGCTTTGAGCACTGACACACACACACACACACACACACATTATGGTTCATATTGAGTCCTCTGTTCATGTTGCCTCCTGTTTACAGAGGCCTTTCGTGTAAGGTATTATTTGACACTGATTGTTAATGTCATTAAAAAGGACCTAATAAAGAAAGATAATTTCTTTGTCTATTTGTACACGTAATCCATGACGTTATGATAACATTGTATAGTATTATATCATGAACAGTTTTGTTGCTTTATGCTGATTGGTCAATAGCTTTATTATTCATAATAAAGCACAGCTATGAACTATTGTTGTTGCATAGCAACATTTACATGTTAGGGACTATCTTTTAAGACAGAGATGGTATATAGTGATTTAACTTTACATATTTTTAATAATTATTTACATCCTTAATATGTTTCTGTGGTAATCATTTTATTAAAGTAATAAGACACTCAAGGCCATGCTATATTATGAATATAGTCACGATTGTAATGCCTTACTGCTTAAATACCATGATTTTAGTAGAAATAAAGGATCACAACATGCCAGACGTCTCCTCCTATGTCACCTATCCCATTAAAAAAAATGGTTCAGAAAGTGGTCCGAAGTAGACATGACCTTTAATAACCTAGAAACTTATTTGACAACTTCTGAAAGTTTGGAAAGTTTCTTTCCAAAGACATGAGTATCTAAACACACGCTCAAATGATGCAATTAAAGCCATTGCAGAGATACTCTTTAAATACAAGGTCTTCATCACTTTGATAGCATCATCATTAAATTGGAAACAAGATTTCAGACCATAGCAGAATCTCTAAAATGTTTGCAACCATCTTGAAGCTGACAGGTATGATTAAAGCTATTAAAACATGTCAGCCAATCAAACATGCAACAAAGATCTAACGTCTAAGTTTAAAAATGAAATCCTGCACCTGAAGTCAAAATAAGTATAGATGCCAAATTTCCACCTACTCTGTCCCTTGAGCTTCTTAATGCCATTTATATCATGCAACTGGAAAGTATTTTTAAAGAGGTGTGCATTGCATTAAGATTTAATGTTTTTTGTATATAACAGGCAACTGGTTGCTGGAGGTGAGTAGGCTTTTGGCAAGTTATAGGTGATGTGTGTAATTTTCTTGATGTTAAAATACTTTCTTCCATCACAGTTTAATATGCAGAGGCAACTAAGTAAAACATACTTGATGATTTCCCAAAAAATGCTTGTAAACACTGTGGCACTATCAAAATAATTTCTACCCCTCAAAATGTATGAGGCTCTTGATATTGTCAGCTTGTAAGTGCAAATAAAAAAAAGGTTTAAAATAAAAATAAAATTGCTTCAACATTAATATACCTAACCGAATGGTTTAGAGGGCCCCAAAATAATCTTCTGCTTGGGGCCCAACAATTATGTCCACGCCACTTGTGTATAAGGTTGAAGCAATGCAACAATGGTTGGCGTACCTCCTCAGGTGATGGAAGAGCAGTTTCATGGTGTTGTGGTTTGGTTTGGGAAGTTGATGGATCAGTTTCTTCATTGCTTGAACCTTCTGTGTGGTCTCCTTAATTTCTGTTGGCAGAGAAGAGATGATGAAATGTTTTGATTCCAGTATTGCTCCTTCATTTGAGCCACTGGGTTCACAGAGAAGTTAATGTCTTTTCCATCACTTTTTCATTAACATAGCTCATCTAACATCAGAACTTTCCCCAATACTGCATCATTACCTCTTTCTCTATTAATTATAGAGACATGCCCGAGAAAGTCGCATTCAAAATGCGTTACATTCCAAAATGCAGATTTATGACAAAGGCAATATGTACTGTAGCAGATTACTCCATTTATCTCATTGTTTCATTATATTTGATACCCTTAATCTTAGTTACAGGAGTTTTAATTTTATTTAAAACTTGTGCAAAGCATAATCTCTTTTTTCATTCTGACATTTGGACAATAAAGTCCTAAGTGAATTCTTTCAGAAGATACCGCAATTGTGCCTGTAATTCAAAAGCACTTAACCGGCAACCATTTAACTGTGGGCAAGTAATCTGCACAGTTTGCACTGAAAATGGGAGGGTGGATTAACAAGTTAAGACACTGAAAATGAAACCAATCAGCATTTAGTTATGCAAATGTAATCTTTACACAGTTACAACAAATTGTACGATTGTCTGACACATGCCACTCCACAGCAAAGACTAATACTAAGATAAGTGTAATGTGTAACCTAGCCTATCTGTAAAAAACATGTACACACATATAATGCTCAACTTTTGCAGTCAGGTTTCTCTTATGAAGGCACAAGTGAGTGATGCTAATGGTACACAGTAGTACATGTCCATTAAAAGCTGTAATGTTGTAACACTAGCTGTACGCGGTGACCTCTTGACCCCGCTGCTCTTTGCATGTCAGATGGCTTATGACCTCATGGCAAACTCCTGAGAGGCACCAACCTGTGTGCTGAGCGCTCTTCATCAGTGTCAGTACCTGACCTCTGACACGCAGAGGTTCTCTGTAGCCATTATAATGGATAGTAATGCGTCTGACTGTAGCATCTCATACACTGAGGATTTAGACTGAAGCCACTGTGATTTCAAAGAGGCTTGGAGAGTAAAACAAATAACAGGCTCATTTGTTGTTGCTAAACCTGCAGTAGTAGGAGGTATATTTATAATAATTGAATCAATGGTTTTGATCAATATCATTATGGAACCTGAGCAGATGTTGAAATTGAGCTGCTTTCACGGGGCCACCTGTGTGCACTCACAGCTCTCTCAGGTCAAATTTCACCGTAACCGATTGGTTAAAACAGTATTAACAGACCTCCAAGATTGTGAGTCACGATTTCCTTACATATACAGTGGCCCCAAAAAGTGTTTGAACAACCTGAGCTTCGGCTAAAACTAGATCAATTTCGTTGCATTAAAGGATGAAACATTAAACCAGGTGGCATCTGCTAACAAATGATGCTAGACCTATTTTCTACAACTAACTTTCTGCCAAATAATTTTAACCAACTCGTCTCAAGGTCATTTTTAGTAGCGTTTGATATGTTTAAGGTCAGTTGCTCTTATATTTACACAGGCATCCAATTAGAGTAACAACAGGTATAGCTTATCACTTTAACAATAAACACAAGCATCTGAAAACTTGAAACTGTCCAAATATGGTCTAAGATGTAGCAATATTCAAAGCTCAATTAACATTTTAATTAAATGTTTTGCTTAAAACGTGTGCTTGTGCTATCTATTAAATAAATGCCACTTGGCTTGATATGTTATCTACAGAAACAATATTGAGACATTTTTAAGAGTGGCTGAAGTGTGTAAATAATGAGGTCACTGTATACATAATTAAATGTTTACAGTACATCAAAACACCCAAAATTTTATAATTATATTCTGATACATTGCAATTATAGATACATTGTTTTTTTTATTTCAAAGTCATTCATATGCTACAAATTGTATGTGATACTTCTCTATAACATAATATATATATATATATATATATATATATATATATATATATACATATATATACACA